>CM076580.1:1003427037-1003661992 GCA_034641835.2 Pinus albicaulis | reverse complement strand
TTTATTAAAGTGAGTTGACCCCTCTTTCTCACTTTTATTTATTAACTAACTATAGGCGGCAAAACTATACAAAAATGAAATATTCCAATTAGCGGTGCTAATTAGGAATATTACATAGGGGGGCCGAATGATAAGGCCATCCTGCAGCTCTAAGAAATGCTCCGAATAGAAAGACATCTTTGGACCAAGGCTGGTAGGAGGGGAAATCCATTTGACCTGAGTGTATAACTGATAGATATCCTCTTTGATATACTAGTTCAAAACCTGTTTAGTCGGCATAAGATGATTTGGAACATCGAGAGAGAATTTGAATGGGGGAAGGTGCTATGGGGAAATGGCCATAGGTTAGAGGAGTCGGGATGCCTCTGAGATCAACCCACGTGCACGACCTGTAGACTGGTCTGAAGTGAGGGTCTTTGAGGAGCAAAGTGCTAGGTAGGGGTAACGTTCTCTCCCCTCCATCGAGTACCGGAGAGATCTAACTCTGTGGAGGAAAGAGACTAGGCAGAAAATGACCTCAAGGTAGAATGGATGGGCACCGAACTCTGCCTGAATAATAGGTTGCAGAACTGTACGTTTGCATCTTATGATGCTTCTGAGAAGTAAGGTATGGATTCTCTCCATCTGAGCCCAATCTGTTTGTACCAAGCTTGGCCCCTAGACTTCAGAGCCATAAAGGACCGTAGGTTGAATAATCGCGTCAATGAGGTGGATTTTGGACGGGACATCTTGAAACTGACTTTGAAAGCACTGTCTCTTGATAAGGGCAAGGGAGCCATACCCTTTGTTGAGTCAAGTCTAGAGGGCTTGCCTCATCCCAAAACGAGGCCCTATGAACCACACTCCCAGGTGAATGTAAGATGAGGTGATCTCATTCTCGTCTCCCTGAAAATAAAAATTCATGTTTGTAAGGGATCTCTTTGATGCATTGAAGATCATAACCTTGGTTTTACCTAGGTTGACCTTCAATTGTCAAAGTTCGCAAAAATTGGCTAAGGCATCCAGTTGCCTCTACAGGCCCTTAGGGGAAGAGGCCAATAAAACCAATTCATCAACAAAAAGGAGTAGAGAAATCAACACCTATTAGAGAAGTTAATCGCCCCCCTCCCAAGTATGCTCCTGGAGGAAAGACTCCAACTCATCGATATAAATCCCAAATTGGGTAGGCGAGAGAGGGCAACCCTGGTCACACAATGGTACTCTGAATGAAGTCTGAAAGGCCGTGAGCCAACTTCAGGCATCCAATAATAGACTCATACAATCTCATGATGGTTGCCAAGAGAGTCTTAGAAATCCCAATGTCACAGAGTCTTTGAAAAAGTGCCTCACTTGGCACTGTGTCGAATGCTTTCCAGAAGTCAACAAAGCAACTGTAGACTCTCGAAGAACGGTGACGAGCCTCCTCAATGATGGCTTAGAGTGTAAATATGTGGTCAACCGTCTGGTGGTTTGGACGGAAACCCATTTGCCCCCTGGATCTGAGATTTCGTTGTTCTGAATTCTAATTTGGTGGAAAGCCACTGATGTAGAATTGTGGCATAAATTTTAGAGAATGCGTGACCCACCATAATAGTTTGGTAGTTATTTGGATTAGAAATACTCCCTGACTTGTGCATAGGGTGGATGGCGTGTCTGTTCCAAGCAAGGGGAAAGCCTGAGCAGACCACATGGTTAAAAAGATTGGCAAGTTAGGACTTGAGGGGCTTATTACCATTTTTTAGTAATTCCGCTTGAAGGCCTTCTTCGTTAGTAGCTCTGCTGGAATTCAAAGCTCTCTTTGCGCTCCTAATGTCCAGTTCGGTAAAAAGGTAGCATGAAGGGGTGGGGGGGGAGGAGACGATGATTGGGGGTTGTTCGGAATGTCATAAAGGGAGTTAGTATGTGAAAATAAGGTCATGGAGTCCAATACATGGGGAATGGTTCGATGCCTAGGGAAGATGGTACACCAAAAGGCCTTAGGGGAGTAGTGAATGGCCATACGAAGCTCTCGTCTCCTTTGGGAGATAAATATACACCTTTTATGGTGAAGGAGTCTACGATAAGCTGTCTCAAGACAAGGGGAGACAAAGGGATCCTGTGTGAGGGCAATGCAAAGTTGCTTGTGGAAGGCTTTGCAATCCTCATCATACCATTGGTTCATGGGACAGGAGCCAGGAGTGGGCTTATGTGTGTTCTTGTGAGTGGAGTGGGGGATACGATTCCCAAGTGGCTTTCGTGATGGGCTTGGAGAGTAACTCATATTTCACTGTGGTAGTGTAACCCACCACTTCGGGGGTGATATCCCTAGGAGATATTTTTTCTCGATGATGGTCCTCAGCCGACAACCAGCAGCCCCTTGTAGCTATCAACTAGCTCGTTGTGCCATTTCTCCATCACCTAAGCCAACCATGTGGTCCCTCACCCATATGTATTGATCGTATGTTTGAAGGTGGGCATCCCGAACCCAAAGGTATGTCTTGTCGTTTGGTAATTGAGTATTGGGTTTACTTATCATGGACACTTCTGGGCATGGATTAATGGGGGATTCAGCGGAAAGAGTGGGCTCAGTTTGTGCTTTTGTCCCCTTGACCTCTTTTGGATGTTACCCTTGGATTTTAGTCCCATGGGATCTCCTTTACTAACCATTTGGTTTTAGGGTGGTACTACTTGGGAATCTCTGACTTTGGTTGCCTGGTCCCGCTCCCTTATCCACATATACTGCTCCCCTTCCATTCACTACACCCCATTCATCATCTCTCCCACTTGGGTCCACATTGCCTCTCTGGATCCACATAGGGTTAGCTTCCCCATTCCCTTGCCCTCACCTTGGGTCAAGCTTGGAATGATGTCCTGGAGGTTGAAGCAACTAAAAAGAAAAGTAAAAGCATAAATAACCACATGCAACAGGAAAATGTACCACAAGATGCAAAAGATGGTCGGGACAAACGTAATTAGCACATGGGCAAAAGCCAATACATGAGCTCTACCCCATACCCATGGCCATCACCCTGGTTCCATATGCCCTAGATGAGCCTCCTTTATCATTCGGGAACCCATGATTGTCCCCTCTTGGAGGGCGGGGGGCCCAGCCCCACCAAAAATTATCCCGAGTGCTATATCTTACACATCATGCTCTAATGCTTTGAGCTCCAAGCGATTAATAAAAAAAATCATAAAAGGCAAAGAACATATAAAAGAGGGTGGAAAAATCAAGAATTTTAGGGCACCTCATGTACCACGATTGTTCCTCCCATTTACATTATATACACAGAGTGTGTGTTAATTTACGGTGGCATCGAATGTGCTTTAAGAGTCTCAAACTGTAGGGAGAGGCTTAGACACATGTATTCCAAAATGCCCATAATTTTTTTGGGAAATTCAACCTGGATGATGTTTTATTAAAATAATTAATCATTTTTAATACCAACTTAAGTCTAAACTTAGGGAATTAAAATAATTAAAGTGTATTAATAGAATTGGGTGTGAATCTTCTAAACTAAGACGAGGATCATGTCAAGTTAATCTTAGCCATTGATTATGTTTTAATCTAGGCCGTTGATTTCTCAACGAGAAGATTATAAGGACTTCGATGGGCATTTGGAAATACACCAGGTAGATACTCAGTTGCCTGAGTAGATCGATTTTCTCACTGGCTGAAGTTCGACAAGAGAATCAAATCAGAGGGAGAGTTGCAGGTTGGAGAGAGAGGGTATCAACAAGAGTCAGGGGTGCAAGGTCAGACCAGAGAAAGCAGCGCAGAGGAGGGACAATGCAGAGGTTGCGATGCTGGGATTGGGACAACGTAGAGGCTGTGACGTTGGGAGTGCATAGAGGGTGAAGCAGTGAGGCTGTAGAGTCTCTCCTGGGTCATAATTTCACTGTGAAGCGTGGGAAAATTGTTTGTAAAATTTCTCGTAGAAATTCCTCTTCTATTCTGTTGGTTGTATTTTGTACATGAGATTTTGCTAGAGAATAATAAAGAAACTCTCATCTACTGCATTGGTTTTCCGACATTGGGTTTTACCGGGGACAATTGTCCAAAAATAATTGTGTCATTGTGATTGTACTTGTGCTAACATTTTTCCTTGCATTTACTTTTCGCAATATTTTAATTGTGAAGGCTGCAGTAGAATTTATTTTGATATTTAATGTATAATACCGTAACTAACTTATTTATGAATTAATAAGTAGAAGAAATAATATCAATTACTTTAGTTGGGGTTCTATTTTAGAATTTTCACATGGTATCAGAGACAGGTTGGAGCAAGAGAACAGAGCCAGAAGAGCCAACATTGAACAGAAGCGGGAGATCGAAAGACTGCGTAGGCAGTAGATCAAATCCCCAGAGGGATTGTATAGTCCAGTCCAGGAGGGAAATTTTTTTATGAGAAAATCTCTCTCTGAGTGAGTCGATAGAGAAAAATTTCCAGATCGGAAATTTGCTAGTGACAAAGGGAGCAACACAATAGCTTCAGCGCAATGCAGTCTTCAGGAGGGACACAGTTTTGCTGGGCAAAAAAAGCATCAGAAATCAAAGGAAAAATAGCACAAATAAGTATGGAAAATCAAGATGTCCCTGAATTATCTTCTAGATTGGAAGAAGACTTCGCATGCTTGTCAAGTTCAACATCTGTAGGTGTTTGGTATATTGATAGCGGGGCTTCAACTCACATGACTAGAGTACGAGAATACTTCTTGAGCTATCAAGAAGAGCAGATGGACTTCCAAATCACTATGGGAAACAGAAAAAAGTGTACTTCAGCAAGGAGAGGCACCATAGCGTTTCAGACAGAGGCAAGAACCAACATCAAAGCTACTAATGTGTTGCATGTGCCCGAGTTAGGAATGAATCTAATTTTAGTGTCCCAGTTACAGGACAAGGGGTATGATGTATACTTCATCAAAAGGAAGGTGTACGTCAAACATCCACGCTGGAAGAAGATGAGACAAATTGGATCACGAAGCAATAGACTATATAGATTGTAGCTCAAGTCTCCAATGGCATTGATAGGCAACAATCTTAATGGAGAAGAAGATTTGAATAAACTATGGCATAGTGGAATGGGATTCTTACACCATGGAGCACTAAGAATGCTCAGAGAGACTGTTACAGGAGTTCCAGTCCTTAGTACTGAGCATGATGATGTATGCAGAGGATGCGTACTAGGGAGTTACAGTGAGGCAACTTTTCCCAGAAGTGACAATAGAGCAAAAGGCATATTGGGATTGATACACTTAGATATTTGTGGCCCAATGTCTACTAGAGATCTTAGCGGTGGGGAATACTTTGTCACCTTTATTAATGGTTGTTGTGGAGGTAAATCCCCTCTGCAGACAGAGGCGATCCCTACTAGCCCAGATCAGGTCTAGCAACAATCAAACATGCTACAACGCAAGCTCCTAATTGCAAAAATAAAAGCGCGATAGAAGGCCTACCTCAGGTCCAACGTTGTTGTCGTTGCGGAGAGGATAGTTCTCTCGATCCCTTGCTCCGACAGGTCACAATTCCACCACTTGACGCGATCGAACGCCTGCATGTACAAGAAACACGACGAACATACGAGCGTAAAACCATATAATTGCAATTATGTGTCGGTCAGAGAGGACACAACTCATAAACAAGCATGAACAATACGAGTGGAACTATAATCGTAGTCGCTTATATTAATGAAACAAAGGATGATACAACCTGGCTCTGACGCTGAAATCCTCCTTCGGCGGGTCATCAGCAGAATACGTCTCGGTAAAGCTTGTCGGGAATAGGGACAAGCCTCTCTCTTCGATCGTCAATCTCCTTGCTATGGATTTGGCACTATAAGGACTATCGAAGCTCTTGCAGCATTCTTAGGCTATGAAGGCTCTTGGAGATTAGAAGCACCGAGGGGAAATGGAAAGCTTATATAGATGGTGGAAGGGGAGTTGGGATCCCTACAATTATGGGATTGGCCCTATCCTCAAGGAAGCTTCCATGAGAGGTGGAAAACTACTTCCTCTACATGGAGATTCGAAGCCAACCTCCCAACTCAATTTAGAGACTAGTTTAGGAATTGGTTGGGGTCAATCTTCCGCCATTTATTTTTAAAAAACACTCCTTATTAAGCCTGGCGCGGGTGCGGCTTTAAGACAGAGTGCCAATTGGCGTGCCCTCTTTGGAGGATTTGCCCCCTTGGTGCGAGGGCTGAACTGTGTACCCGCGCCAATGCAAAAAAGGCTATTTTTAGGGTTTTTCACAAGGAGTTGTCTTCAAGGCACTGAAAGTACATGTTCAGGGGAATGCCATGAAAGTGTTTTCAAGTTATGTCACTGCTCACAGGTCACGGAATGAGCCCTCCAATGTGCGGGATGGGGAATTGCAGGGATGGTGACAAATTGCTGTGTAACAGATGCCCCCTAAAGCATGAGGCCCGAAAGAGAGAGGGGTGAAATGCTTTACGAGAACGTGTCCAACTGAAAACACCGCGTCGGAAAACTTGCGTAGAGAAATACAACCGATATCTCAAATACATGAGATATATGTGGTATGGGTGCAGCCATCCATAACAGAGTATACAATAATCCTGATCCAAGGTATGGGCGCAGCCATCCAATGAGGATCGATAAATAGACTCAGGTATGGTCGCAGCCATCCAATCAGTGAGTCATGTAACTGATCATAATAATCCACAAAATCGCAGCCTGGATTATAACAGACAGGAATCCTGGGTCTTGCGCTCCATCTCGACTCGAACAAAGTACAAGTTCAAGCATGCGAATATGTGAGCTGAAGTCGAACATGCAAGAACATCGTCTGATTACCAGCCAATGATGGAAGCTGTTAACAGACGCGAGAGGTACCACCATTAATGATAATGGTCCTCAAGGTACTACAGGTACAATCTATGGTATGTGAATCAATGAGCTGGCGTCGAACATTCGTAGAATCACTCGATCGGAGGCCAATAATAAAAACCTCATGTCGAACGCAAAGAACCTGCCATTGAGGCATGCAGGCTCCAAGGTACCAAAGGGAGTCTCTAGATCAACTTCCTGGATAATGAGCTGAAGTCGACAGGAAGTGACCTTGATCGAAGGTGGGCCATAGTGTTTCCCACATCATCGACGCGAGACAGAGGAACACAATGTCTTTGTGAATCAAGATCAGATGAGAATCAGAGGAAGGTTGAAATCTGCAGAGGTCAACTTCTCTTGAACATATCGGCGGCACGACAGTGGATTTGGCAGTATTTGACGTCAAAAGATCAAAGGTCATGATGACGAGGCAAAGAGCAGATGAGAGGTCAAAAGGGATCACCTAAACCCACGGAGGCAAGTGAAAAATCGAGATGAGATATCCCCGACACGAATGCAGACAAGTGCCATGTTCAAGAGCGACATACTGCCGACACGACAATGATGTTGGTTCCATTTTCCCCGCCATTTCTAGCGAGTACCTCTTTATTTTTACACAAGCTTGAAGAGGATACCATATGCTTGCTATATAAATCCATCCTAGTACATTTAACGAGCCCTAGGAAGGAGAAACTCGAATATCGTCATTTCGACTGAATCCAATGTCATTGGGGTTTAACGAGTCTGACAAAGGAAGAACTCGGCGTCTTTTCATGTTTAGAGAGTTTGAAAAGACAGCGGAATAGTAAACTCCAACGGTCCCTTTTCGTAAATAGTTCCTTAGACCCGAAAAGGTAGAAAACAATATCTGAGAAAACCTCCTAGTCGCGATAGGCTAGGGTATTGCTTTTTCGTAAATAATCTATCCCAGCCCGAAAAAGGGGTAAACGTATACTGGGTAGATGTCGTTTCGTGTCCACTTTAACGAGATCGAAACGACAAGGGACTCGACAATCTTTTCATATTTAGAGAGTCAGAAAAGAGCTGAAAGATGACTCCAAAATGACTTTTTCGTGTTTTTACCGAGTCCGAAAAAGTATAAAATACAACTCGTTTCACTGTCCAAGTTGCATAAAAACCTGTAGCTGCACAAAAAGCAAGTGTAAAATCCATTTTTCGACAAAATATATTAAAATACTGAGAAAAATGACACTTAAACCTAAATTTTCACTTAAAAAGTTATAAATAGGCTTCAAATGGTAAAATAAAATTACTTTTACTTTTTACCTTACTTGGAGAGCAACAGTGGTCTGTTTGTGTGCAAACTTACGGCGGTGATTGCGACTGATCCGGGACGTCATTCAGCTCCTCGTTTGTTCCAGGTAAAAGGCATTCCCTTAAGCTCTATTTTAATTCAATTTTTTATGAGTTCCATTGTGTATTAGACTTCTGGAGGGCCCCTTTTAAAATTTTAGGGCTCGCTCCATTGGCGCGGGTATCGGGCACGAACCCGCGCCAATGGACATTTCTTCACAAAGGGGTCGCGTCAATGGCGCAACTCAATTTTACTCTTAGAAATTTAAAAATGTGAGCTACCCATGTGGATTTTCGAATGTACCAGAGATCTAACAAAGCATTTTTGATTGTGTTGATGCAGATATACAAGCACAATGGTTATCGAATGGAAGGAGAGGGAACATGGGGAGGAAGATGAAATGGCTATGGAGAATGAAGCCTGTATGAATGCACTGAAGAACTGTGGACTCAAGAAATTCTTTCTTACTCCATGTTTACGAGCTCAACCTGAGCTATTACAATACTTGGTTAGCATATGGGACGAAAATGAGGAAGTTTTTAAACTTCGGGACCAAGTGTTGGAACTTGAGGTTTCTGACGTGTATTTTATCACCGGGTTGTCGCGCCGAGGCCCAATACCTATTTTGACAGGCAGCAGACCTTCTGGTGAAAATATGGAGCAAGTAATGGCGAGGGTGTGCCCAGGGGCATGAACCGGATCAGGAAGCGGGAAGGTGGACATCCACACTGTCCAGGATCTAGCACTCAGAGTAGTGCTACACACCATTACGCGGGCTGCAGGATCGCAGGCACCGCATGAAGCAACCAAAGCCCAACTCATACTAGCCTCTGAGTGTATGAGTCCTACACTGTTCGATTGGGCTACAATGGTGACAACCAATATCAAGAGGCAGCTGACAAGATGCAAGCAAGTCAAACTAAAGCAGTTTGGCTACGGTTCCATTTTGGTGTCGTTCATCTTGGAACGACTACCTATCTTCCAGGGCCAAGGGGCCATAGTTGCTGAGCTGGTACCACGAGAGCCGAGGATGGCTCGCTGGGCAACACTTATGCCCAGGTCAGGAGGAGGCCAATAGATGTCTTGGAGGCCTAAGTTTTTTGGGTGGTTGCGGCGACAGCGAATCGTGGTCGAGGATTGGCCCTATGCTGGGACCGATTTCATCGGAGATCTCGACCTTCCGCTCCCGGAGGGGGAGGATTGGGATGAGGAGTTGGGTATGATACTCTCTTTTTGATTTTTATGTATTTATGAATTTTTTGGTAATACATGTTCATTCTAATAACAATTTTTATGTGTATGCAGACGTCGGCCCAGAGAGGCCTGTGGGCATGTCGCCCATTGCGCGGAGAACCCATGCCGATCATGACCCTCAGGCTGAGGGTGGCGAGGGAGGTGAACTGATTCAGAACCTGGAGGGCATCGCCCGGGGGATCCCGGACTATGCATGGCTAGCAGATGTTCCGCTAGCATACTAGCGATACACTGTGGGGGTGCCTAGTCGCCTCCACCGACTAGTGAGACACTTAGTGCGTGCAGTGGCTTGTTACCATGAGCACCATGCAGATTAGACATTAGGGCTTTTCCTGCATATTTTGAGAGACATGTCGTCTCCGGCTGTATTAAGACGAACATGTATATTTTTTGATCTTATGTGATGCACACTATGTAAACATTTCGACACACACACACACACACACACACACATATATATATATACCTATTTCTGGATGGATCTCTTTACATGTGATGATGTTTTGTTTATAAATTACGCAAATGTCTATCTAAAACCATATTAGCTACTGCATTTGTTAATGTATTCATATGTCTGGGTATATGTTGATATGTGATATAATCAAAATTTCTCTCCAGTAAACGAATACGCAAATACAGACGTAAAATGGATGGGTTTCTAACAGAATAATAACCATTAAGCTGCAATACTACAAGTTGTGAGTCCAGATACACAAGTAATTCACGAATGCCGAGGTTCACAGCCTCGGTTAATAATTCCAATACGGCACTATACTCCGCGATATTATTTGTAGTAGGACCCAGACACACACCTTGCAGGTTGACCAATTCACCAGCAAGATCATAGATTACCCAGGCTGCCGAGGATAGATTCCTGGTACTGCGGGAGGCACCATCCGCGAAACCCACAAACAGAGTAATAGACATCTGCACAATCAAGAAGACTCGATCCGCAGAAAGATGCTTACATGCACACCACACCACACATGCACACAAATGAATATACACACCTATGAACACACACCACACCAAAAATGACTTCAAGCGTAGTATTTTTTAAGGTACAACCCATTTCTAGGCTGCGCCAATGGAACTCCTTCATAATCAATCAGCTCATAAGCCCCATTTTTTAATACTCGTTTTACAATGTAGGGCCCATGCCACATCGGTTGGAACTTTCCTGCTCCAAGTTTGTCGTGCGCTTGGTCGTATAGGAGGACAAGGTCTCCTTCGACAAAGGAACGTGGAGATACAGATTGATCAAAGTGGGCTTTGACCCGCTTCTTCTGTGCTTCAATGACTAAAGCAGCCAAGCGGCGGGTTTCATCCAACCGTTCCAAATACAAGAGACGCTCTTCTTCAGGAGAAGTGTCGGACAAAAGTTCCACAGCCAACTTTAAAGAAGGAATTTCGCACTCAACCGGAAGAGTTGCTTCCAGACCATACACCAATTGAAAAGGTGTGAATCCGGTCGCACTCTTTGCTGACGTCTGGTAGGCCCATAGAGCTGAGAACAATTGGAGATGCCAATTGGACTTATGAATACCAATTGTTCGCTGAAGCATAGTGACCAAAACTTTGTTCACAGCCTCAACTTGGCCATTTGCCTAGGGGTAATATGGCATTGAGCTATCGTGTCGTAAGTCCAATCTTGATGTCAGCTCGACCATCATGTAATCTCGGAAATGAGTGCCATGATCGGTAACAATGGCCTGAGGGACCTCGAAACGTGCAATAATATGGTTGAAAATCAACTGGGCAGCTGTCTTACCGTCGACGGCTAGTGTAGGCATCGCTTCGGCCCACTTAGTAAAGTAGTCGACAACGACGATTATATATGCATGCCCCCTGGCCGAATGAGGGTTACACGTCATGAAATCTAGGCCCCATTTCGCAAAAGGGCCGACAGTAATGACAAGATGCAATGGGAGAGGTGGCGCGCGCATCTTGCGCTGAAAAACCTGGCACGAATGACATTTTCGGACTGCAACAATACATTCTTTGAATATCGATGGCCAGAAGTAACCTGCACGCAGAATTTTCTGGGCAGTGGCATATCCGGACATGTGACCGCCACAGGCGCCACTGTGACAGTCATTCAAGACTCTTTCAGCCTCTTCCAGGGTCAAGCACCGACGGAGCACCGAATCTACCTCGACCCGGTATAACGTATCTCCTACAATGCGGTAGGGTTGAGACTGATGCCGAATCCGACGTCGGGCATCTTTGGTCAACTCAGACCGGAACGTTGATGTTTGAAGATAGACAATAATGTCGCCGTACCATGGGTCGCGAGTGCTGATAAGGAAGAGTGTTTCATCCGGGATATGATCCTCGGAATGAGATGGGGTGGAGTCTGTGGGGAGGGAGCAAATGAGATCCGCAAAAACCAATGATTTGGTCGACTTAGCAGTGGTGAACTCTAAGTCGAACTCCTGAAGGATAACGATCCATTTGGAGTATTTGTCCCCCAGTAATTGTCGAGATAGAATATATGTCATGGGGTTGCAATCCGAAACCACGGTGGTTGTACGCAGTAGGATGTAGTGGTGAAAACGTTGCACAGCTTGCACTGCGGCTAATGCCAACTTCTCGACATGAGCGTAACGTGTCTCTGTGTCAAGAAGGTTCTGTGATAGATAATAGACAACATGTTCATTGCCATCATCGTCGTCCTGCACCAGAACCATAGCTATAGTGCTAAATCTGGCGGCCAAATATAGAGTGAAATCACGGTGATAGTTTGGAGGACGAAGCAACGGAGCATTAACAAGTAACGTCTTAAGCTTCTCAAAGGATCGTTGAGCAATCTCGTCCCAACGGAAGGGAACGTTCTGCTTTAAGAGACGCGTGAAACCTTTGGCAACTTCCGCGTAGTTCGGGATGAAGCGTCGAAGGAAATTAGCTTTTCCCTGCAGACTTTGCAATTGATATAACGAGGAGGGTGATGGGAGATTGACAATGGCCTCGACTTTTAGAGGGTCGAGGCGAATCCCATCCTTAGAGACTATGAACCCCAAGAGACGACTATCCACGCAAAATACGCATTTATGAGGGTTAAGCCGGATATTATAGCGTCGACAACGAAGGAAAATCTGGCGGAGGTGTTCGGGATGATCCTCCCGCCGAGCTGAGTGAGCTGGCAGATCGTCCAGATAAGGCTGAACGATATGGCGTATGTCGTGGAATGCGTAAGACATAGCACGCTGGAAAGTAGCTCCAACGTTCTTCAAGCCGAACGGGAGCTTTTTATAAGCAAAGGTACCCCACGGACAGATGAATGCAGTCTTGTGTTGATCGACAGGTAAAATATTTATCTGATTATACCCGGAAAAGCCGTCCATCAAGGAGTAAATCTCACTCCCAGCGCATTCGTCGATGATTTGATCTATGAAGGGATTGGGATAGTTGTCCTTAGGATAGACGCGATTAATATCACGATAATCAACGCAGACCCTTATAGTGCCCTGCTTTTTATCTACAGGGACAATATTTGAGACCCATTCTGTGAGGGGAATCGGGTAAATGAAGCCCGCGTTCAGAAGTTTTTCCACTTCTGCTTTAATGGCAGCGGCTTTGCGAGGATGCACCAGTCGTAAGCGTTGGTGCACGGGTTTCGCACCGGAATAGGTAGGAATCTCGTGCACTACTATGCTGGGATCAATCCCAGGCATTTCCTCATAGGACCAAGCGAACACGTCTCTGAATTCTCGGAAAAGATCGGCATAAACTCCTATCTCATCAGGAGAACGAGTTACTCCCACATGTATGTTTTCAACTATCCCCGTTTTAACGGAGATGTCGATCGGAGTGGTTTGAGTAATGTTGCTCAGGTTTCCCTCTGAGAAGACCTCATGTGTCAATATGGGTGTCTGGAGAGGCGGAGTGGGAACCTGAGATGCAAAACGCTCTAGACAATCTGACATTGCCCCCAGGCTAGGCATAAAGGAGGAAAAATGATGTGTATCGCTCCAAGGCATCTCCTCAAGAGACATGGTTTCAAAAATGGCTTCGTCAGAAGGAAAAGTCTCTTTAAGAGGATCAGGCGAGTCGGCCTCACCGAGCCAGGGGGATTGAGAATAGATATCTAAAGCCATGCTCGAGGGAGCATGTTGAGGAGGGGGAGGATCGGATGCAGCAATGATTTCGCAGTAATTAATCTGTATTGGAGTTAAAGGCATTGATTCTCCAAAATCAGTCACCTGTTCAGGCGAAGGGATGATCCATGGGTCGTCAGACCTAGAGATCATATTAACTTGAACGGTGTGCGGTGGCGGTGCGGGAAAAATGCCCATGAGGACAAGGTCCTTGAAGAGACTGGGTTCTACACTGTCAGGGGGATTGGGGATCTTATCCACGTAAGGAACGTTGTTCTCAGAGGTGGAGGTGAAGAAAGACAATTGATCCACAGTTACAATTTTGCCCTCATGGGGGAACTTAAGAAGTCGAAAGAGGGTGGATGGCAAGCATAGCATAGCGTGAGTCCAACTGCGGCCGTGAAGCAGATTATAGTTAAGTTTGGCGTCAACCACTTCCACTTCTACGTTGACTGTCTTCCCCTGTAACGTAATCGGCAAACTCTCGAGAACACCCAGGGGTTTGGATTCCCGACCATTGAATGCCTCTAAGGCGTTGGGAGATGATGACAGGGCCGGAGACCCAATAGCCTTCTAGCAGGCGGACGACATGACACAGGTAGAAGCACCTTGATCCACAACGGCTCGATGAATATTAAGACCGTTGATCCCGACTTGAATAACGAGAGCAATTTGATGCAGAAGCCGGGGGGTAAAGTTTTCTAAGTCGAAGGTGAGAAGACTAGAATCAGCGTGATCGATTCCACCGATTGCAGACAACAGAGCTTTCCGTTGCGAAGGGCAACTTTGAAGGACTTCCAATGCAGACATAGCAGAAGGCGCCTGTGCCAAATCCTCAACAATACTGTAGTGCTGAGCGGCACGGGCATTTGGATTGTAGGAAGACCTTCGTAGAACACCTTTAGAAGGTGGCCTCACAACTGGTTCAGCAGTAGGATTCTCAATTTCTAAAGAACCAGAGACAGGTGGAGGAGGTGGGCCATCCACAACTTCCTTTCCAGCTGCCTGACGTGATCCAGTATAATCCTTCGAATGTGTAGCGATGGAGACAGGTGCAGCACCATTCATCATAAAGACCTGGGACCCAAATGGTGCAGATGGTGAAGGTTGTTCAACCATCTGGGTCTGCTGAGACGAGAACGGTTCTTTAAGAACTGCCGGAGTCCCTTTAGAGCTTTTGAGAAGTTGACTAATTTAAGATGGTCGAGGACAATCTTTGGTATAGTGATCTCCTTCACAAATAAGGCAGGGGTACTTCGGTTTACGTTGGGAACCGTCCTCAGTCCGAGGTTTAGAAGATTCTGACTTTGGGGCGTCGGGTTTGGATTTTCCTTTGCCCTTCTTTTTCCCTTTGGAGGCTTTTTCCGTAGGATTAGCCTGAACGGCATTGACCTCCGCAGTTTTGCCAGAATCTGGAGGGGCAGGAAGAGCAGAATTATTGGAAGAATTAGACTTCTACTCCCCATTCGAAGATTTTCGAGAATTTTGAGACACGGAACCAATAACACCATCCACCGCTGGGGTAGGCGGAGCTTTAGAGGTTCCCGGGCGTGGAGCATCAGTCAGAATATCATGAAGCGTGCCGGACTGAGAGTATATCAGATCAAGATACTGGGCACGCGCAATGGCCTGTTCTTCAGTCACACATGCCCCCATAGCAATATCTTGCGCGATTTTGTTAACGAAGGATGTGGTGAACCAATGGGTTAGTAGTTGATCAGGTATATCGAACTTGATCAGCCTACGACGACGTCGCCACTCATGAATATGATCGGATATGTGGGTGGCTTTATCCTGCTTCAGTGAAGTCAGGAGATGTGCCCCGGCTTCATAGCGTACCGGTAACTGAAAATGAGTCAGAAAAGCCATTGCTAAAGTATTGAAATCTTGAAAGATGCCACGGGGTAATTCAATATACCACTTAGCGGCAGCACCGGTAAGAGTGCGCTGGAAGAGACGTAGACGAATTGAATCATCGACCCAAGAATTGGACGAACACCAAAGATGGTAAGTCATTACATGAGCTTGGGGGTCTTCTCCAGCTTTACCTTCAAACTTGGGGCAATCGCCGGGTACCTTGGTTGTAACCGGAGGCCAATAAGGATTGTGAAGAATCGGATAATTGGTTAATTTAGAAACGTCCGGTAATTCCAAGGTAGCCAAGAACGACAATTGCGGATTGAACGGCATGCCAGGCCCTCGATAAGGACCGGTACTTGTACTCCATGCTGGTTGAGAATATCCTTGCCCCCATGGGTTCTGTCCAGTAGGATTCTGACCGTAGGGCGTATAGGGTGTATAACTAGTCTGATTCGGTTGCTGGTAACCAGTGTACGGGGCTTGATAACCAGAGTATGGACCCTGATTGTAAGTCGGCCCCGTTTGAGCAGTCTACGGATTTGGCTGCTGAGTATAGGTGTAGCCGGGTTGTTGAGTGTAATAATGGGAACCTTGGGGCGGATTATAAGCCGGTCGAGATTGACCATGAGGGTAGTAACCGCCTTGAGGTTGAGCGGGCTGCTGATAGGTGGGACCCTGCTGAGCCTGATAATTAGGATGCACTGGTTGATTCGGTTGTGGCATCGAGTAAATTGGCTGTTGGGCAGGGTTGACAGAGTGTGCAGGCTGGCCTGGTTGGACAGGCTGACCTGGCTGAACGGGTTGCCCTGGTTGAACAGGTTGACTTGGATAAATAGGTTGTGCCGGTTGCACAGGTTGACTTGGCTATTGAGGAACACCAGGTTGTATCGGATGGGCCGGTTGGCCTGGTGGTGGAACACCTGGTTGTGTCGGATGAACCGGTTGGTCTGGTGGAGGAATGGAGCCAAGTGGTGGCTGGTAATTGGTTTGACCTGCAGGAGGACCATAAGATGGTCCTGGCTGATGTGCAACATTTGGAGCAACAGGATACTAAGGTTGCATGGGTTGCGACGGTTGGACTTGCCCCCCAGGACCGTATACCGGACCGGGTTGGTACCCTGGTTGACCTGGGAGTCCTTGAGGTTGCCCTGGTTGGACTCCAGGAAGAGGCTGCACGAGTTAACTTGAAGGGTTGTAATACTGTCCTTGCGGACCGTATAGCGGCCCTTCCTGGCCCGCAGGGTAACCTTGCGGGTCGTAAGGATAGCTAGGCTGGCCCGAAGGTTGGCCTTGAAAAGGTTGTCCTTGCGGGTTATAAGGCTGCCCAGCCTAGTTATACGGTAAACCCTGAGCATGAAGTTGAGCCTCAGGAGTGGCTAAACGGAAAGGGTTCCTGTGCTCATCGTACTGATATGGAAAAACGTACACGGGTGTACCATCCTGTGCATAATGCGAAAAATACGAGCGGTTGGGATCCTGAGGGGGTTGTCCGACCTCGGGGTTCGATTGTTGTAAGGACAATCGATACTCCTCAGGAGAGATGTTCTCTGGCATAGCAGAAGCTATGTAGACGTCTTCGGGAAGCGATGTGGTCCTTACGGACTAAGTGGTAATAGCAGGTGTAGATGCAGCCACACAAACAGTGGGCCTGATGGGTACAGAAGTGACCTGAGGGGATGACGTGACAGGTGTCTGTGGAGACATCCCCAATGAAGGAACAACTGGGCCTCGTAGAAGGAGCTGATACCCCCATAGAGGCAGCGGCGACAATAATCTGACCTAAGTATCCATACCCTGCTGGTAGTGAGGGACCAGGCGAAGACATAAGAGATGATTCGGCGTTGTCTTCTGGGAATAACTTCCGAGTTACTTCTGGGAATAGCTGGTAATCTTCACCAGACGTGGGGATTTCCTCGCTAGCAGAATAACTGGATTCACTCATATTTGAACCTGCCGCTAGATCTCGTAACAGACAGCGAGGGCTAGGAGGAATAACAGTAGCTATAAAAGGTGAACTTGATGTAAGAGGAGGGAAATGTTCCCCTACTCCAAATCCAAACCAAGGGTCGGGAAAGGGCCAATTGAACTCAACTGGTCCTCCAAAGGGAAGCTCAGACAGAACCAGTCCCCCGTCGGGAAACTCAGAAACGATGGGCTGCTGAGGTTCAGCAGAGGATTAAGAAACCTCTGATGAATCGTCCGTATATGGACTACCAGTAGACGAAACTGAGGGTTCCGCCACTATGGTAGTAATGACAAGAGAAAAAGATCAAACACACACACAGGCTGAAAAATAACCAAGGCACACAATCAAATGGCCAACAAGCAAATTCTAATAGGGAGTGTGATCGCGGGTGAATTATTTTACGACATTGAAACTTAGAAACTTCACTGTTTCATGTTTTAAGATTCGAGAAACGGATGAAAGATGACTCTATCTCTTTCAGTTTTGAAGCAAGCGTGAAAGGACAAGCGCTTGGTGATCTTTTCAAATTTAAAGAGTCAGATAAGATCAAAATGACTGCTCAGGAATACTAGGCAAAGGGTGTACCAAATAACCATGAACTGCAATATACACCTTGGTTTCAAAATGAAAGAGAAATCAACCAAGGACTTGACGTACGTGCAGGCAATCTCCCCAAATGCTGTGTCTGGTGTATCACGGGTATAGGGCGGCAGACTCAGCTTCCTATGGATAAAGGATAGAAACCTAGTGGGGTCTCCCTTTATATACACGACGGTACAGGGAGCACAAGTCTGTACTAGCACTGTCTAAAGCCGAGAGGCGAACGACAGCTACTAGGTTTAAAGACGCTGGAACACGTCTCTAGCCTAGACTCCTAAATATTTCATTAATGTTTCAATGTTGCCTTAGTGTAAATTGAATAAATTGTAATGTTTATCTTCAATTATGTTTCATTTTTCAGGCCCTAGCGAGTGTTATGTCTCAAAATCACCTAAATGCATACTACATGCCACAGTATATCATTTCGTTCGATGAAAGCTAATTACAAGAGAGTTAAGAGCTTTTCACACAACAACAAAATGACCAGAAAACAACCAATGATATCTATAATGCAGCTAATGGAAACTAAAAGCTTTTCGTTCAAAGTTACTAATCACTAATAACACCGAAAAGATCTAATTCACATCAACTAATTCAATGCAAAAGAGATTTTTTTTTATTTTAATGTTTAAGAGCAAAGGCACTAGACAAAATGAAAACTAATGAGGCAAGAAATTAGAGAAGTGATAGCAAAAGAGAAAAAAAATCAAATTTCAATCAATGCAAGCACACAATGAGATCTCAAATCGATAAAAAGTCCCTCAAATCAAAATACACCCAAAGACTCAATTGAACCATGTAATCTAGGCCCAAAACGAGACAAAGTGAAATTCGAATGAAGAAGAAGCCAATCACTCAAATAACGCAATAAAATGATAGACAACCACCAAACGAGTGCAGAGAAGCTATCACAGAGCTAACAGAACAGACAAGAACCAAAAATTCCCAAGGGAGGCTCGACACACAATAGCACCTAGATGCCCTAGGGCTACAATGTAAAATCGATGGAAATGGGCAAAGAAAAGGAAGAAGGTCACAGTCAGTCAAACAAGGCTCCAGAACACTCAAGAAGTCAAAAAAACAAGACCAAACACCCAGATCAGTCTCAGAAGGCTCAAAACAGAGTAAACCCTACTACCTTACAGGATTGGCGCGACTGTAAGGCTAAAACTAGCGCTAGAATGGGATTGGCGTGAGTAATACACTGACAACATACGCTAGTGGGCGTGACTGTCACACTGAAAAGCTCGCCAACCAAGTTTAATAAGGAAAAATAAAAAATAAGCAATCCAAGAAGTAGACCAGTGATGGTAAAGCTCAAACCAAAAGCCAAACTCACAAAAAGATCCAGCCAAAAGAGCTGATCAAGAAAGCAAGGTCAAGAAACGACCGAAAGACAAAACAATACTCCAAGTGTTCAGTTCATAAACTAAACCAAAGATTGACTGAAGCAGCATTGATCTACTTCACTAATGCAAAGTAAGAGCGTTTCGAAGGCTATCTGGCTAACTTCAGGCTCCGTATGTAGTTTATAAAGAAAACAACAAGCTAACTCCCCAGTGGAGTCACCAATTTTTTGAGGAGGTAAATCCCCTCTGTGGACAGAGGCAATCCCTACTAGCCCAGATCGGGTCTAGTAACAATCAAACATGCTACAACGCAAGCTCCTAATTGCAAAAATCAAATCACAATAGAAGGCCTACCTCAGGTCCAACGCTGTTGTCATTGCGGAGAGGATAGTGCTCTCGATCCATTGCTCCGACAGGTCACAATTCCACCACTTGACGCGATCGAACACCTGCACGTACAAGAAACACGACGAACATACGAGCATAAAACCATATAATTGCAATTATGTGTCAGTCAGATAGGACAAAACTCATAAACAAGCATGAACAATACGAGTGGAACTATAGTCCTAGTCGCTTATATTAATGAAACAAAGGATGATACAACCTAGGTCTCACGCTAAAATCCTCCTTTGACAGGTCGTTAGTGGAACATGTCTCGGTAAAGCTTGTCAGGAATAGGGACAAGCCTCTCTCTTCGATTGTCAATCTCCTTGCTATGGATTTGGCACTATGAGGACTATCAAAGCTCTTGCAGCATTCTTTAGGCTATGAAGGCTCTTGGAGATTAGCTTGCAAAGGGAAATGGCAAGCTTATATAGATGGTGGAAGAGGAGTTGGGATCCCTACAATTATGGGATTGGCCCTATCCTCAAGGAAGCTTCCATGAGAGGTGGAAAACTACTTCCTCTACATGGAGATTCGAAGCCAACCTCCCAACTCAATTTAGAGACCAGTTTAGGAATTGGTTGGGGTCAATCTTCCGCCATTTATTTTTAAAAAACACTCCTTATTAAGCTTAGCGCGGGTGCGGCTCTAAGACAGAGCGCCAATTGGCGCGCCCTCTTTGGAGGATTTGCCCCCTTGGTGCGAGGGCTGAACTGTGTACCCGCGCCAATGCAAAAAAGACTATTTTTAGGGTTTTTCACAAGGAGTTGTCTTCAAGGCACTGAAAGTACATGTTCAGGGGAATGCCATGAAAGTGTTTTCAAGTTATGTCACTACTCACAGGTCACGGAATCAGCCCTCCAATGTGCGGGATGGGGAATTGCAGGGACGGTGACAAATTGCTGTGTAACAATGGTCACTCCAGAAAAACCTAGATCTACTTCTTAAAGACCAATGATGAGGTCTTTGATCGGTTCCAAGAGTTCAAGGCTCTCGTGGAGAACATAACAGTGAAAAAGATAAAGGTATTGTGTTCAGATAATGGTGGAGAGTATATAGACAAAGACTTCACAAATTTTTGCGCAAAGGAGGGAATCAAAAGAGAGTGGATAGCTCCATACAATCCACAACAGAATGGAGTAGCGAAGCGAAAAAATAGAACTATTGTTGGGGCGAAAAAAGGCTATGTGATATGACCACGACTTGCCTAGATTCTTATGGGTAGAGGCATGCAACAAAACAATGTATATTCAGAATATAACTCCTCACAAAGCATTGGGGAGGAAAACACCTAAAGGAGTCTTCACAGGGAGTAAGCCGGACATGAGTCATCTCAGGATATTCGAAAGTCTAGCATATTGTCACATTGCAGATGAAAAGCACAATAAACTAGATTAGACTGCAGAAAAGGGGTATCTTGTAGGATCTAGCAAGACCTCAAAAGCATACAAAATCTACATTACCAGCAGCAGGAAAATTGTAGTAAGACGAGATGCAAAGCTCATGGAAGATAGAGCTTTCAGGAAATATCGTGTGATGCCAGCAGAAGATCAGTCAGCGGATGTTCCATTAGTCCAAAAACAACAGGGGCAGTAGGGAGGACAGGTAGGAGGATAGACACCAGGATCGAGTACAGTGATTAGTACCAACATTACCTCAGGAGTAGGGGATCTTGGTAGTTCTTAGCAAATGGAACTACAAGAACATGAGGAGGATTGGAGGGAGCCTCCTACCACCAGTAGGGAAGTACGATAGACACTGAGGGATGCAAAGGAGTTCATTGGAGCTCCTAGAACTGACAAAAGGCAGCATAGGAAACCTGACAGATACCAAGTCTTGGTAGCACAGGTTGAAGAACCTTCCAGTTTTTAGGAAGCCGTACAACACCACGTATGGGTGGATGGCATGGTAGAAGAATACAACTCTATCATGATGAATGACAGCTGGGAAGTGGTACCTAGTCTCGAGGATAGATTAGTTGTAGGATCAAGGTGGATCTACAAGGTCAAGTATGCTACAAATGGTAGTGTAGAGAAGTATAAGGCTAGGTTTGTGGCAAAGGGGTATGCACAGAAGGAAGGAGTAGACTATGAGGAAACCTTCGCCCTTGTAGCTAGATATACCTCTATCAAATGTGTTATATCCCTAGCAGCTCAGATGGGATGGGAGATTCACCAGATGGATGTCAAGACAACATTCTTGAATGGGGTGATAGAAGAGGAGGTGTACATAGGACAATTTGAAGGCTTCGAGACTCATGAGAAGAGAACTCATATATGCAGATTGAAGAAAGCCCTGTATGGGCTCAAGCAGGCACCCAGAGCATGGTGTGGTTAGATTGATTGTTACTTGCAGTAGTTCGGATTCATCAAGAGTGATGCAGATCGCAATCTCTACTATCTGATGGTGGAGAATGAGCCACTCATTCTAGTATTATACAGAGATGATTTATTTCTTACAGGATCATCTAGGCTTATAAAGGACTGCAAGAAGAATCTTGAAGCATAATTCACATGAAGGATATGGGGTTAATGCATTATTTTCTAGGATTGGAAGTTTGGCAGAAAAATGGGGAGATCTTCCTTAGGCAAGGAAGATGTGCTACAGAAATTCTGAAGAGATTCATAATGCACGATTGTCAACCCATGGCGACGCCTATGATCACCAACTAAAAGAAAATAGATGCATCAAGAGATAGGGAAGTAGACCCCACCTTGTATAGATAGCTCATTGGGTAACTCATGTATTTGGTTAACACTAGGCCAAACATTTGTTTCGCTGTCAGCACCCTTAGTCAGTTCATGGTGGTACCGAAAATGGTACATTGGGCAATAGGTAGGCACATTCTCAGATATGTGCATGGAACAGTCGGATATGGGTTGAAATACACTCGAGGAGATGATGTCAGATTGAGCAGATTCACAGATGCAGATTGGACAGGTAGTTCAACAGATTGAAAAAGTACCTCCGGGTCTTGCTTCAGCGTTGGATCAGGAATGATATCTTGGTGCAACAGGAAGCAGAAGTCGGTAGCCCTAAGCTCAACAAAAGCAAAATATATAGCAGCCAACACAACAATGTGCGAAGCTATATGGCTTAGGAAGCTGCTGGTGAGCTTGTTCAGGAACAGGATGGAAGCAACTGGTGTTTAATGTGATAATTAGAGTTGTATCAAACTCTCTGAGAATCTAGTATTTCATGATCGGCTGAAACATATAGATATTAGATGTCACTTTATTAGAGACTATGTTTAGCATGGGGTAGTACAACTGTAGTATGTCCCCACAGGAGATCAAGTAACAGACGTACTCACAAAGGCTCTAGGAAGAGCTATGTTCATTCAGTTCAGGGAGCAGATGGGTATGGTAGAGAACCCGTTTCAGTAGCAGAAATAGATGGGTCCTTTGTTGTAGCAACAACTAATGAGAGGGAGTTGCAGTGCAGATGCAGTAGTTGGCAGTAGTATGCAGGGTCAGTAGCAACATAGATGCAACAACGCAGTAGTTGCTGGACAAAAGTGTCAAACATTAGCAACGCAAAGGGAGATGTTACAGAGTCAAAGTGATGCTTCAGCAGGTTGCATTACTAGACCACATTCCTCGCTAAGAGGGAGTATTGATTTCTAGTAGCATCGAATGTGCTCTAACTCTCAAATTTTGTAGGGAGGCTTAGACACATGTATTCCAAAGTACCCAGAAATCATTGTGGGAAATTCCACCCGAATGAAGTTTTATTCAATTAATTAATTAATTTTAATGGCATCCTAAGTCTAAACTTAGGGAATTAAAATAATTAAAGTGTATTAATAGAACCAGGTGTGAATCTTCTAGAAAAAAGACAAAGATCAAGTCAAGTTAATCTTAGCCCTTGATTATGTTTCAATCCAGGTCGTTGATTTCTCAATGAGATGATTATAAGAAGGAATTCAATGGGCATTTGGAAACACACTAGGTAGATACTCAGTTGCCCGAGAAGATCGATTTTCTCACTGGATGAAGTTCGGCAAGAGAAAATCGAATCAGAGGGAGAGTTGCAAGTTGGAGAGAGGGTATAAACAAGAGTCAGGAGTGCAAGATCAGACCGGAGAAAGTAGCGTAGAGGACGGACAACGCAGAGGTTGTGACATTGGGAAAGAGACAACGCGGAGGGTGTGATGCTGGGACTGTGCAACCACTGCGCAAAGGGTGACGTATTGAGACGTAGTGAGGCTGTAGGGCCTCTCTAGGGTCAGAATTTCACTGTGAAGTGTGGGAAAAATTGTTTGTAAATTTTCTTACAAAAATTCCTCTTCTATTCTGCTAGTTGTATTTTGTACATGAAATTTTACTGAAGAATAATAAAGAAACCCTCATCGTTGTACCAGTTTTCCCACATTGGGTTTTTCCGAGGACAATTGTCCAAAAATAACTGTCATTGTGATTGTACTTGTGCTAGCGTTTTTCCTTGCATTTACTTTCCGTAGTATTTTAATTGTTAAGGCTTCAGTAGAATTTATTTCGATATTTACAGTATAATACCATAAATAATTTATTTCTGAATTAATAAGTAGAAGAATAATATCAGCGACTGTAGTTGGGATTCTATTTTAGAATTCTCATTGTGTGGGCTTCCCTTCTTCTAGCTATCCTTGTACCCCGATATGTGGCCCAGGATTGCCCCTCTCATTCACTATTCCATTCACCTCTTTATCACATGCCACCACTACTTGAGGGATGTGCCTTGGACATACCATCCCCTCTATAGGTAGAAACCACTTAATAAAGTACTTGGCTAACCCCCTTTGGAGCTTGGAGACATTAGCACATGCCAATACCCACTATAGAAGGGCATGCCATTATGAAGTGTCTACTTGTTGTGCATGGTTTGTAAGCTCTTGAACCTAATTACTTTAATGATTTTTTGTGTTGGAAGGCTAGGGGACGCATTGGATCTTATCCAAGATTACAGATGGTGCCCATCCTGAGTTTGGTCTCCCTATACGAGATCCTAACTCTTTAGATGGCTACATTGGCACATGTAGTGTGTGTGTAGAGAGCCATGGGCCTCCACAACAGTAGACAACACTCCATGGATCCCCAAAGATGTTCAAAGATTGCTCGAGACCACCTATTGGACGAGGAAGATGCACTTGGTACACTGTGCCCAACTGACCCCACAGTTGCACCATACACTTGGCAGGTGATCTAGGGCTTGTACATTGATGTGGAATCATTTATTCCGTCATCTGAGCCCTTATAGATGATCTACTTCGACTACTTGGAGAACCATGAGGTTATTGTTGTGCCCCCACACCCATTGGGAGCACCACAGGTTTATTGTTTGGAGAACAAGGGCCCACCCCCTTGCCCATCACTTTTGAGGGCCCTATTCATCATTATGGCCCTTAAGGACCTTATCAGGCCTCTTGGAGGGCCCAACGACATGCATTGTTTATCATTTGATGTGATGTTCCTTTTTCTGGTATTCCTTATGGATGGACTTTCAGGGTTGGATGCAGACAGGTCACAGGTGCAAGTTTACTTCATCACCGAGCCCAGGGGCTTTTCGAGATGTTTCATGGGGGTTTTGAGGAGTTTTTATGAGGTTCGATGGTATTCGCTTGGTATGATCCATCATCCGCATAGTTTGCCTTTCGTTCCATTGCATTCCGACAACTTTTGAAAAACTGAGTAATTAATGGGCCTAACTCAATTAATTACACCTAAGGTGGCATTTCAGGATGAGTGCTTGGCATAACACCTTAGTGTAAAAGCCTGTTGGAACCGGAATGAGAAGATCTACAGGATGGGATGGCTAACAGTGAACTTGATTGAAGACCTTTTTCCACTGTGTCTCGACGGACAACATTCCATTCCAAAAATTATGTGGTTGAGCTAGAGGATCGAGCTGCCATGTCAGGAGTTGCATGCATGAGTCAAAGGATGATGGTCATACTGTCGGTCAGCTAAAAGTCATGTGACAAAAATTACTGTTAAATATTGATTCACACGGCACTGGGAAAATTTCTGAGCTCAAAAATCCTACTGCTAAATATTGATTCACTTCTCCTACTTGTTTTATTATGCACACGTTATTTAACTGAAAATATTCAAAGAAACTATGAAATAAACACAAGTAGCAGCCTACACAAATACAGATCATTTACTGAACATCACGCACATATGACAAAGGACACATTTTTCAGACAAATGTCCCTAGAAAAACCCAATGCGGGAAAAACGATGCAGTAGATCTGAGGGTTTATTATTATTAAGCAACAATATTTCGAGTATATCTAGGGTGCCATAATCCGACTCACCCAACAGAGAAAACCTCTGCTAGAGAGAAAAAAATGTGAGTTTTACCTCACTCTCGCAAGTCTCGGCTGATCCGGATGAGCCACTGGTGAAACCCCAGCTAGCTTTGCGCATTCTCTACGTTGCCACTGCGTAAGGCTGCGTGGCCCTGGCTGAGGGACTGTGTCACCCTAGCTCTGCGCTGATCAACTTCTCTTGGAGATCGATTTCAGCCCCGCTGGCTTAGAAACCCCAGTCCAGCTGAATTTCGGACTTTCCTTGGAGACATTGTGCTGCCCCTATGTGGGCTTGCGTCACCCTCTCTAAGGATTGCATCACACCCTTTGATGGCTGTGCTACCTCCACTGTGTCTCTGCTGCCCTTGCCTTGCATTGTACTCTTAGTCCTCTTGACCAATCACTGCATTCGCCCCTCACTGCTTCTCTAAATCACTCAGATCTGATCTTTGTCCGAGCACTGCTCCGTTAGAAGAATTTGATCTCTTAGATTCTGTGTGTATTTCTCCAACTGACCCCAATCCCTTCCTTATACTTTTCTCGTTGACACATCAACGACCGTGATCTAATCTTTAATCACCGACTAAGATTAAAAGAAGCCTGATCCACGTCACTTAGAAAATTATCATCACATGTAAATTAATTCACTTTAATTTTTCAATTTCCCTAAGTTAGACTTAGGGTCCCCATTAAAAAAATTAATTATTTGAATAATTTTTACACCAGATGGAATTTCTCCAAATACTTTCTGGGTCTTGAAGATCTCATGTAATCCAGCCCCTCCACAAAGTTTTGGAGCTAGAGCGCATTCGATGCTAACCCAAAATCTCAACACTCCCTCTTAGCGAGGAGTGTGCTCTAGCAATACTTCCCCATTGAAGTATCATCATGATCTCTGTCATCGGTCTCCGTGCTGATGCTTGGCCTGTTGCCCTCCATCCATTGTGTTGCTGCCCATGTCACTGCCACTGACACTGCCACATCTATATTGCAGCTCCCTCTCAAATTGCTGCATCATGCTGCCTATAGCACTGGCACTGCTAACTGCTACGCTGCAACTCAGTTGCTGAGAAGTAAGTATGAAAGTTTCAAAACAGAAATCGTACTGCAGTATTCTTGATCTACTCCACCTACTTGTTTGATTAATTAACAAGTTATTAATCTGAAGTATTCATAAAAACATTAAAGTAAATACAAACTGCAAGCTACACAGATACAGATCATTTACTGAACAACATGCACATGCGACAAAATTACACAGATTTTCAGACAATTGTCCCTGGAAAGACCTAGTGCGGGAAAACCAGTGCAACAAATCTAGAGGGTTTTATTATTATGCCGGGTTATATGGGCACCAAAAATGGTCTACCCTACAGAGAAATCACACGATAGTTGTACCTTTCACTCGGAGACAGAAAATATGGCTGATCCAACCCCCTTCGGGGAATTACGAATTCGAGCCCTTTCTGGCCCACTGGAACCCTTAGCGCAACATCTGCATTAGCCCTACTAGCCAGCGTACCCATTGCGTCACTGCGGCGGAGGCTAGCATTTGAGTGCATCACCCTGGTGACTTACATAACCTCTACGCGATCTTCTAGATGGTGTTGGGTAAGACTGTGTCCTACGGGCGGCCTACACTGTTGCTGGTACAAAGTACTTCTTTCTTTGCTCTGACCGGAGCTACGCTGGGTCTGCATCACCCTCGCTGGGCATACGTAACCAAGGTTACTTGGAAGCGGGAGCGGGAACGGGAGCGCGGAGCGGGAGCGAAGCGCGGAGCGCCATTTTTAAAAGTTTCGGGTCTGGAGCGTTTTCGGGAGCATTTATATATATATATATATATATATATATATATATATTTTTAATATTTTTTATATTTTTTATATTTTGATGCATATATGTCAACAAAAACATGTAGAATGATGAATTAGACATAAAAAACATAAAAACATAGATTGAATCATATAACATCAATCATCTAGAAGTTATAATCTTCATCAACCATGCCCACAAGTTGGAAGCATACAACATATTGACCCTTGAGTCTCGCAAATCATCAATCTGAAGGTTTCAAGCTTTCAAAATTCAATATATAACATTTATCATCATTGATAATTTGATATATAACATTTATCATCATTGATTCATTGATTTCAAAATTCAATATACATTTATCATCATTGATATATAACATTTATCATCATTGATTTCAAAATTCAATATATAACATTTATCAACATTGATATTATATAACATTTATCATCATTGATTCATTGATCACCATATAACTTTCATGAAGCATCATATTCATAATTCATAATGACTTGTAAACAGTAAACTTATAAATGCCAACTTCAAAGTTTCACCTTTCAAATTCAAACTTCAAACCTAAATTGTCATTAAATATATGAAATCAGAAAGAGTCAAGTTTCAACTGTTCAACTGTCAACAACAAATAGAAAATAGTAAACAACAAATATATTTTATCTGGATGGCCCCTTGCCACGCCCACAAGAAATGTCTAATTTTTGTGAGCCACGAGGAAATGTTGGTCTTCTAGTACTCTCAGGAGTACCACGACCACGACTAGAAGGTGGAGGCTGGATCTGCAAAGGAACAACAGTGTGATATCGAGGAGTGGCAATGGCACTGGCACTGGCACCCGCACTGCTACCAGTAGATGGTGGGACTGGACGAGTGTGTGGCGGTGCTGCTGATGCTTCATCATCATCCCTATAAAGTTCTGCTTCCAATTCTTCCAGATGTAACGTGCCTTCCTCCAAATTATCATCCTCTGGGTTGTTGTCGCAGACTCTGTATGATTGATCCTCATTTGCCCGATCACAGTAATGGCTCAATTGTTGGAAATTTTAAAAATTCCAGAACTCTCTCTCTTTAACACAGAGAAATAAATATCACTCTACAGAAAACAGAATTTCAACTCTATAACACAAATTTTATTTCATAAAATTGTTTACAAGTTCTTCCTCAATCACAGAGGGATTTACAATTGCTGGACTGCTTCTAAGCACAGCTCCAAAACAAAAAAAAACTCTGCTCTGTCTCACACAAAAAGTTTAAACTAAACACACTGCTGTGTAATTCAGACTTTTACACTCTGCTGTGTAAAAACTTCACTATCTCTGTCTATTAAAAAAATAAACAAGTCTCTGTCTATTAAAAAATAGCTCTCTGTTTTACAAAAAAAAATATACTCTGCTGTGTATATTTTAATTCTGCACCGTCTCTTTTTTTTAAATCAAAGCACTGCTGTGCGTACATTCTGTGTGTAAAAAAAAATTTACACTATATCACTCTTCTATATATAAACAAAATATCTAAAACAATAAATGTCATTCATTGACATAATTGAAAAATTATCACTGCTTAAAAAATAACATTAATGGCATTTAAATTCTGTCAGCACCGCATAAAAAAATTTATGACAAATTTGAATTTCGGTGCTGTTTGGCAGATTTCCGCGGTGGTGGCGATTCGGTGGCGCGTGGGTGGCTGGTGGGCGGAGCCACCTCAAGTTGGTGGTTACGGGGGGTATGGTTCTGCCCGTACACCTCAAATGGGTGAGCCCCCGCACTAAATTACAGCCACACATTGGTGGTCAACGTGCCCATGGCTGGTCAACTGCGGGGGGTACCATCGTGTTAACCATCGGGCTATTCAACCTCCCGTATTCCGTCGATTGCTGCCGACTTGCGTGTTGTTTAAACCTGTGTTGATTGACGATGCTGCCACCTCTGAACTCTGATCACCGTGCTTTGGATTCATGCACGCGGTTGAAATTATGTTCCAACACTCCCCCTTAATTTCAACTGCTGGGTTTTCTTGCATACGCATGCATTTTCTGAAATGTTCAAAGCTTTTCTGCGCAAGTGGCTTTGTGAGGATATCAGCAAATTGATCCTTCGTTCTACAATGCTGTAAAACGATCTCACCATTGTTAACCAATTCACGTATGAAGTGAAACTTGGTGTCAATGTGTTTAGTCCTCTTGTGAAAAACTGAATTTTTGGACAATGCAATAGTTGAACTATTGTCACAAAAAATCATTGTCCCTTTTACCTGTTCTTGACATAAGCTTCTCAACATTTTCCGCATCCAAACTGCTTGACACGCTGCTGCTGTAGTTGCCACATATTCCGCCTCTGCTGTAGACAATGCTACAATGGGCTGTTTCTTAGAAGCCCATGAAATGGCTCCTGAACCCATATGAAAAACATAACCGGAAGTGCTCTTCCGATCATCAACACTTCCAGCCCAATCACTGTCTGTGTATCCAACTAAATCTGAACATTCTAAAGTAGTATAAAAGATACCAAACCTTTTAGTACCTTTAACATACCTCAAAACCCTTTTTGCTGCTTGCCAATGTGCATCTTTTGGCTTTTCCATGAACCTGGAAATCAAACTAACAGCATACATTATGTCCGGCCTAGTTGCAGTCAAGTACATGAGGCTGCCAACTATGCTCTTGTATAGACTAGGATCAAAATTCTTACTGCTGTCGTCTCTGCTGAGTTTTAATCCCATCACTGTGGGAGTGATTGCTGCTTTACATTCCTGCATGTTAAATCTTTCAAGTACCTCATTAACATACTTTGCCTGTGAGATGAAAATCCCACTTTCATCTTGTTCTACTTCTATTCCCAAGAAATATCTTAACAAACCCATATCAGTCATTTCAAATTCTTCCTTCATGACTGTTTTGAAATGTTCAATACGGCAATCATCATTACCTGTAAAAATAACATCATCAACATACAAAACTACAATCAAGATTTTACCATCTTTTTCTTTGATGTAGAGGGTGGGTTCTCCCTCACACTTTTCAAAACCATTTTCCAGTAGATAAGAGTCTATCCTACTGTACCACGCTCTTGGCGCTTGCTTCAGCCCATAAAGAGCTTTCTTCAACTTGCATACTTTGTGCTCCTGGCCTTTCTTTTCATAGCCTAGAGGTTGGTCAATGTAAACCTCTTCCATTAACACTCCATTCAGAAATGCTGACTTCACGTCCATTTGGTAAACTTTCCATTTGTTTTGTGCTGCTATAGACAACACTGCTCTCACGGTTTCCATTCTTGCAACCGGTGCGAAAGTTTCCTCATAATCTATCCCATGCTTCTGTTTGTAGCCTTTGACAACAAGCCTTGCCTTGTGTCTCTCTATCTTGCCTTTAGCGTTACTCTTGGTCTTATAGACCCATTTAACACCAATGACATCTTTACCTTTTGGGAGTTCATCCAAATCCCAAGTCTTGTTTCTTTCTATGGCATTAAGTTCCTCATCCATAGCTTCTATCCATTTCTTATCCTTGATGGCTTCTTCGAAATGAACAGGATCATCAACATGACAATATAAAGCAAACAAAGAATTGATACCTTCATTAGCTATATCTTGTTCATAAATTTCTCTCAAACTTTTGAATTTCTTACCTCTTTCAGTAGGTGTACAAATGCTTGAAGAAGCACTTGAATTTCCTCCTTGTGGTGTGCTTGGAGAAGCACTCTCATTTCTCCTCAAGGGTGTGCTTTGCTGCTCTCTTGTTGGTGTCGCTGTTTGGGGATGTATTTCAGCTTACTCATCTTCATTTTAATCATGAGATAAACAGTGTTTAACATTCACTGTTTTCTCTATGCTTCCATCCCAAGCTTCCTCTTCAATAAACTGAACATCTCTGCTCACAATAAACTTCTTGCTGGATGGGTTATATAACCTGTATGCCTTGGATTCCTCACTGTATCCAATGAAAATACATTTCTCCCCCTTGCTGTCCAACTTCCTCCTTAGCTAATCCGGAATGTGTGCATAAGCCACACATCCAAAAACCTTCATGTGTGTGACACCTTGCTTTGCGCCACTCCATGCCTCTTCTGGCACTTTGTTCGTAACTGCTTTTGTAGGGCACCTGTTCAAAATATACGATGCACAATGTACAGCTTCAGCCCAATAATCATTAGGCAAATGCTTTGCTTTTAACATACTCCTCGCCATGTCCATTATGGTTCGGTTCTTCCTTTCGGCTACTCCATTTTGCTGCGGAGTATATCTAGTTGTAAACTGCTTTTGAATATCATTTTCTCTACAAAAACGTAGAAAATCTTTAGAGATATACTCACCTCCTCTATCAGTCCTTAAGACTTTGATATGCAGCCCACTCTGGTTCTCAACAAGTGCTTTGAAATTGCAAAATTTTTCAAACACTTCACTTTTGTTTTTCAAAAAGTAAACCCAAGTTTTTCTTGTAAAATCATCTATGAATGTTAAGATATAGTGGCTGTTCGCAAGTGATAGAGTTTGCATCGGTCCACATACATCTGAGTGGACAATCTCTAAGGGTGCTTTTGCCCTTATGCTTTTCCCGGAAGGAAAACTTTCTTTGTGTTGTTTCCCAAGAATACAACCTTCACAAAGGCTGTCCGGTTTCTCTATCAATGGTAAACCACTTACCATTCCTTTTCTGTTCAACAGATTAAGACCTCCAAAGTTGAGATGACCAAATCTCAAGTGCCATAGCCAATTATCATCTTTTGGTTCGCTTTGGTAAGTCTCCTGTGCAACTGCTGCTTTCTCTTCACCATTCTTCAAATCTGCTCTCATTCTAAGAGGGAACATCCTGTTTCTTGTCATCTTCACTTCAGCAATACATACTTTGCTGGGTGGTTTATCCATGATGGTACAAACATCATTATCAAAGAAAACATTATACCCCTTATGGACAAGCTGTCCAATACTTAAGAGATTACACTTCATTCCTGGAACATAATAAACATCTGCTATGGATTTCTTTGCTCCTAATCTTGTTAAAACATTTACATCTCCTTTTCCCATAACAAAAACTTTGCTATCAGTTCCTAGTGTGACTTGTGACTGCACACTTTCATCTAACATAGAAAACATTGATATATTTCTTGTCATATGGTTACTACAATCGGAGTCTAGAAACCATAAATCCTCATTCTTTTCTTCAGCCATATTACAAGCTAAAAACAAATTGTTTTGGCTGCTATTTTCTTTTGTGAAATTTGCACTAGTTCCACTTCTCATATCTTGTTTCTTCTTTCTACATTCATTAGCATAATGACCATATTTTTTACAATTGTAACATTGAACATTGGATTTATCATACCTTTGTCCTTGATCATTCCGCTGTCCACTTTGCTGGCTGCCTTGGCCTTGATGCTGATTTGGATTGCTGCCCCTTCCTTGAGCATTTGCTGGACTGTTCCTTCCACCTCTGTTCTGGCTTCTGCCTCCTCTTCTTCCTTTGCCTTGCCCTCTTCCTCATCCGAAAGACATCTGGGTCTTAAAGGCATGTTCTAGAGATGAGTTTTCACTCCTACTCAATCTCTGTTCATGAGTCATCAGTGATGCATGTAGCTCATTCACTGAAAACTTTGTGAGATCTTTAGTCTCCTCTATGGTGGTGACAATCACATCAAATCTTAAGGGTAGACTCCTCAAGAGTTTTTCCACAATCCTCTTGTCCTGAAGAGTCTCTCCATGAGATCTTATTTGTGTGACCATTCCAATCACATGAGTGAAGAATGAGTCAATATTATCTGACTCTTTCATACAGAGAGTCTCAAAGTCTCTCCTCAGCAACTGAAGTTTTGCTGTCTTCACCTTCTCCATACCCTGATAAGCTGTGTTGAGAGTTTCCCATGCTTCTTGGGATTTCTTAGCTGCTGCTATCCTTGGAAACCCACTCTCATGCACTGCTTGATACAAGAAGAAAAGAGCCTTGGCATCTTTCTTCTTATTGTTCTTCAGTGACTCCCTTTCTGCCTGAGTTAAAAGAAGAAACTCTACTTCATTTGCTGGCTCTTCAAAGCCATCCTCAACTAATTCCCATAACTCTTGTGAGGTAAATAAAGCTCTCATAGTTATTGACCAGTAGTCATAATTTTTTCCATTAAATTGTGGGAGATGGATATTTCCCAAACTCATACCTCCGAATTCTTCTTGACTGAACCTTCACTCTGCTGGAGAGGCTTCTGCAATAACGAATTCCTTTTCTTCAGCTTATTTGACCTTCAAATAGCCTGAATTGGCTCTGATACCATGTTGGAAATTTTAAAAATTCCAGAACTCTCCCTCTTTAACACAGAGAAATAAATATCACTATACAGAAAACAGAATTTCAACTCTATAACACAAATTTTATTTCATAAAATTGTTTACAAGTTCTTCCTCAATCACAGAGGGATTTACAATTGCTGGACTGCTTCTAAGCACAGCTCCAAAACAAAAAGAAACTCTGCTCTGTCTCACACAGAAAATTTAAACTAAACACACTGCTGTGTAATTCAGACTTTTACACTCTGCTGTGTAAAAACTTCACTATCTCTGTCTATTAAAAAAATAAACAAGTATCTGTCTATTAAAAAATAACTCTCTGTTTTACAAAAAAAAATATACTCTGCTGTGTATATTTTAATTCTGCACTCTCTTTTTTTTAAATCAAAGCACTGCTGTGCGTACATTCTGTGTAAAATTTTTTTACACTATATCACTCTTCTATATATAAACAAAATATCTAAAACAATAAATGTCATTCATTGACATAATTGAAAAATTATCACCGCTTAAAAAATAACATTAATGGCATTTAAATTCTGTCAGCACCGCATAAAATTTTTTATGACAAATTTGAATTTTGGTGCTGTTTGGCAGATTTCCGCGGTGGTGGCGATTTGGTGGCGCGTGGGTGGCTGGTGGGCGGAGCCACCTCAAGCTGGTGGTTACGGGGGGGTATGGTTCTGCTCGTACACCTCAAATGGGTGAGCCCCCGCACTAAATTACAGCCACACATTTGTGGTCAACGCGCCCATGGCTGGTCAACTGAGGGGGGTACCATCGTGTTAACCATCGGGCTATTCAACTTCCCGTATTCCGTCGATTGCTGCCGACTTGCGTGCTGTTTAAACCTGTGTTGATTGACGATGCTGCCGCCTCTGAACTCTGATCACCGTGCTGTGGATTCATGCACGCGGTTGAAATTACGTTCCAACATCAACAACCTCAAGTTATAATGCACATAAACCAAGCTTTCAACTCGGTTTTCATTCAGCCTATTTCTTCTCACATTGTGTATAAAGCTGTAGGTGCTCCAACACCTCTCTGCAGAAGAAGTGTTCACAACTTGTGAGAGAACTTTTTTAGCCAACTTTGGCAAAAGTCCCATGCCGCCATATGCTTCCCACCATGTGAGAGCATCAAATTTGTCCCTGTCTTCCATTGCATGGAAAGAACCAAAGTTAGTAGTGCAACTGAAGTATTTGCCTAATTCAAGGCGCAATCTAGCACACTCTTCCCTGTCGGGTACCAACTTGTCCAATGCCTTCATGTACCCCTGTTGTACCTCTAGATCTGTGTGAGGTTTCACCCTAACCCCACTTCCAGGTGCAGGTTGGCCCAACCAAGATGGAGAGTAATATTTTGGCGTAAGGATATATGCCAAAGCATGTAGTGGAACATTGAGTTTATTCCACCGTGCACACACACAATCATGAATCATAGCATACAAGTTGGGATCATTATCCTTAACAATATGTTTTATTTGCCCCAACATGCTATCCATCTGCTCATAAACCTCTCCAATCACTGGTTTATCAGTATCTGCAAAGCGAATCATGTTATAAATGGGCTTGGTAAAACTCACAATTTCCCTCATACGTGCCCAAAACAGAGGGTCAAAGGCGGTCTCCTCCACATGTTCGAAACCTTGCCTGTCAACTATTGTTGCCGCCCTATCCTTTAATAGCTGCCAATGTGGGCTTGATACCATTGAAGCCAATGACTCTCTTACCTTCAAAAGGCGCCTGAAGGTGAGGTAATAGCTAGCAAATCTAGTTTTTGCTATTTTCAACAACTCCAATTTGGAGTGAGTACGGAAAAGCCCATGGGTATTGCTATGATTTGTAATAAATTTGATCATTTTTTTACCTCTTTTGTACAAATCACCAAGCCATTTGAATTGAGGTTGTTTGTTTTTGATGATATCATGCATCAAAAGGTTCATTGTGTGAACCAAACACCCAGACCAAAAAATGTTGGGGTATTTATCCTCAACAATTTCTCCTGCTGCCTTACAGTTAGCAGCATTATCAGTGATGACCTGTATCACATTGTATGGCCCAGTCTTTTCAATTATATCAAGTAATGGTTCTGCAATGTTAATGCTAGTTTTGAATTTATCTGAATAATCATAAGCTGCCAGGAAGACTGCACCACTAACCGACACAGCCAAAGCATTTATCAATGGTTTTCCTTTTACATTGGTCCATCCATCAGAGACAATGGACAACCCATGCTCATTCCACGAACTTGTCATTTTAGCCAAAGAATTGTTTATTTTAGCTCTTTCATGATCAAGACCCACGGTTCTGGCCTTGTCATACCTAGGGCTTTTGTATCCTTTGGGGGCATCATTAATGGCAGAAACCATTTCATGCCAATAAGGTGAGCGAAGAACATTGAATGGCACCCCACATGCATATAGAAACTGGTAAACTTTTGAATCCACATCATTCCTACACCCTTCGTCTAGGAAATCGGATATGGTTCTACGCCTTAATCCAATGCCACTGCCTCCAAAACCACTGGCATGGGTGGAAGTTGAACTTGTTTGTCCATGATGTGTTGGGCTTGAATCAACGAAACCCCTAGATCTTTTAAATGATCTTTGTAGGGCAACCCCCTCGTCCTTCCTATATATCTCTCTCTGTGGTGCTGACACATAAGTACAAACTTTGATTCCAAGATTTTTAGTTCCATCTCCTGGCATTATCCCACAAAGGTGCCTTCTCAGACGGGTGTATGAACCATGGTATTGTTTATTGCAATGGGGGCAAATAAATTTAGTGGTTCCACCACCTTTCCCTCCTTCCAGTTTCTGAACATATTTCCACAAAGGATATTGGTCTTGTTTAGTTGGGGATTCTATGTTCTCAGGGTCTCCACTCCCCACTTCCTCCTCAGCATAATCCTCCTCCTCTTCAGGATTTTCTTCAGATCCACCATAACCCTCCTGTTCTCTATTTTGCCTCTTTCTTCTAGCACTCTCCAACACGATTATCACAAAGAAAGGAACCAACATGAGTAAAATTCCTAGCCATATAGCCATGATGGAAACAAGTTTCAAGTTTCTAGCCTGCAAAACAAATGGAAAAATGCCAAATGGGAATAGGAAATGCAACATACGAAAAAAACAATTCATTTTTTAAGTTTTAAATCCAATAAAATGCAACATTCAAGAAAAATTCAAGTTTTCATTTTTAAACAATTTAACAATCTACAAATTCATCCTAGAAAATACAAAATTGGATTAGAAGGCCTACCTCTTTCTTGCAATCCTCCTGTCAGCCTTGCTCCTTGCTCTCCTGTCAGCTTTGCTCTTTGCTCTCTTGTTAGCCTTGCGCTCTCCTAGCTCTCCTTCTTGCTCTCTCTCTCAACTCAACAAACAATAAAATGCAAAATGAAACCCCCCCCGTTTTAAACAATTCGATTTTTCTCAAAAAAATTTCCGCGCGGCAGGAAACGTTTTTTTTGCCGTGGAGCGTTCGAGAGCGAACGCTCCCCGAACACTTTCGGCGTTTAAAAAACGCTCCCGAAGCGTTTTTTAAACGTCAGAAGCGCTCAAGGAGCGTGCGCTCCCAAGTGCTTCCTGAAACGCTCCCGAAAAAACAGGGAGCGTTTTAACAGGTTCGGAAACGCTCCCGCACGGAGCGTGTTTCCGAAACAGGAGCGAAGGGGGTTTGAAGCTTCCCCGCAACCTAGTACGTAACCTCTGCGCAGTCTTCTAGATGGTGTTGGCTGCACTGTGTCCCTCTGGCTGGCCTCTGCACTGCCTGGTACAAGCTGCTTCTCTGCTGCTGTATTCTCGGCCTCAGATCAGATCATCCCTTGCCGATCTCTGCCCCTCACTGTACTGCAAACTCGCTCTGAATTTCTCAGCAAACCTCGCCCCAGAAATTCGACTTAGCTTCAGTGCTCTACAATGTGTGTGTGTATTCTCCCACTGACCCCAAGCCCTTCCTTTATACTTTTCTCGTTGAAAACCAACGACCATGATCTAATTTCTTATCAACGGATGAGATTAAAAGAAAGCTTGATCCACGTCACTTAGAACATTTAATCACGTGTAATTTAATTCACTTTAATTTTTCAATTTCCCTAAGTTAGACTTTTAGGGTCCCCATTAAAAAATTTAATTATTTGAATAACTATTAGACATGATGAAATTTCTCCAAATGCTTTCTGGGTCTTGGAGATCTCGTGTGTCTTAGCCCCTAAAAAGTTTCGGAGCTAGAGCACACTCGATGCTACCCGAAAATCTCAACAGTAAGTCGCTGAAGGACCACCACCCAATCATTGACAGACAAGTCAGTCGGGCTACATCTCATCACTGAAGCACCGTTTGATGCTGCTCTGCATTGCGTAGGCACTGTCCCTTTGCACTGCTGCTTCCACGCTGTTGCTGCCACTGCTATGCACTGCTCTACTCTCAAGTGTCCCAGCATTGCCTCTGCTTCTCCATGATCTTCTGCACCCACTGCTCTAGTCATCCTGCTATTGTCTTAAGGCTCACGTAGCTCATATGTGATCCAAGAGTTTGGGCACCTCAAGGATCTTGCCTCACCATTTGTAGCTGCTCTACAGATTAATATCGCCTCACCTGTTCTCTCGAGGCACATGAGCACTCATCGCCACATCATCCTCACTACCACTGTCCCCTCTAGCTGCTGTTGCCTTGGAATTTGAAGCTTCCTTCTCCTTCTTCTTAGGACAAGTGCTGACGAAGTGTCCAAGTACACCACATCTGAAGCACTAGACCTTGGATAGGTCCTTCTTCTTCTTCCCTTTCTGCCACCGTCCCTTTGATGCTAGGGCCACATCTTCCTCCTCCTCCTTCACCTTGACACTGCCTCTACTTAATTCCTTCTTGGTCATCCTCTAGATCTCCTCTTGTCAAAGGATAGCCCACATGTCACCCCAATTTGGGAGCTGTGCTTTGCCCGAGATGCTTTGGACAAAGGTCTCCCACTCATTAGTGATTGCATTTAGGGCAGTCCTCACCAAGAGCCCTTCATCCGGAGTTGCCCCCATGGCAATCAACTGATCGCGGATCGTCTACAATCTGAAGAGGAAGGGATCGATCTCCTCTCCCTTGTGCATTTGGAACATCCTCATTTGGTTCTCTAGAAGCATCTTCTGTTGGACGGAGCTGCCTTGATACAGCGTGGTCAAAGTTGTCCACGTCTCATATGCCTCCTCTTCTCGGCAATGTGTGGGACCACGTGATCCTTCACCCCATCCATGATCAAGCGCTTTGCTCGCGTTTGATTTTCGTTGAACTTCTTCAGAGTGTCCGCATCGATCAGCACAGCTAGGGCATTTTCCATGTGGTCCCTGATACCGTACTCCTCCAGGACTGTCAGGATTTTGGCCTTCCAGAATGCAAAGTTGGACACACCGTCCAACCTATCCTGATCTCTTAGTCTGTACGGGGCCATCTCTGCTCAAATGGTCAAAACAGGGACTCTTCTTCCTTCTATTGTTGCTGCACTCAACAAAAGACCGAATCTGGGTTTCTTGGCGATAAAAACCCTCTAGAGAAACTGCTCCCTCTGACAACTGATTTCCCTCCCGGAAATCCTCCAATTCTACTGAATCAACCCTCTACGATCACCCTCTTGATCGAATCTCGGATTTCTTGGAAAAAGTCTGCTAAGGAACTGTTTCTCCTTTGTCACCTTTGCTAGGCATTGTTCTGCACCGACAGAACCGATGCCTCACCAACAACTTTTGAAGATTAGAAGCTGCACTCCAGCCTCGACAAACTGCACAACGTCACTCCCTCTTGGACTGTGTCACCCTCCTGATGCTGCGTCAGCCTTTGCATGAGCAGACTGGCTCAACATCCCTCTCTTGGTGCTGCATCAGCCTCTGCGTGAGCAGATTGGCTACGCATCACCTTTCTAGAGCCACATTAGCCTTTTTGCGTGAGCCGACTGACTCTGCGTCACCCTTGCAGGGTCTATGCTGTCACTCTGGTGCTGTGCTGCCTTCTTTCGGATCTGTGTTGCTTCAGCTGCCCTTCCTACAACAAATATCTTTAGCCCCTTTGTTGATGGTTCAACTTTATTTGCAATGCTCTGATACCATGTGAAAATTTCTGAGCACAAAAATCCTACTGCTAAATATTGATTTACTTCTCCTACTTCTTTTATTATGCACAAGTTATTTAATTGAAAATATTCAGAAAAATTTTGAAGTAAACACAACTAGCAGCCTACCCAAATATGGAACATTTACTGAACATCACACACATATGACAAAGGACATAGATTTTTCGGACAAATGTCCCTGGAATAACCCAATGTGGGAAAACCGATGCAACAGATATGAGGGTTTATTATTATTAAGCAACAATATTCTGAGTACATCTAGGGTGGCATAATTCAGCACACCCAACAGAGAAAACCTTGGCTACAAAGAAAAAAATGTGAGTTTTACCTCACTCTCGCAAGTCTCGGCTGATCCAGATAAGCCACTAGTGAAACCCCAACTAACTCTGCACAGTCTCTATGTTGGCATTGCGTAAGGCTGCGTGGCCCTGGCTGAGGGACTGTGTCACCCTGGCTTTGCGTTGACCAACTTCTCCCGGAGATCTGTTTCAACCCTGCCAGCTCAAAAACCCAGTCTCCAGTTCAATTTCAGACTTTCCTTGGAGACACTGTGCTGCCCCTGCGTGGGCCTGCATCACCCTCTCTAGGGATTGCATCACAACCTTTGATGGCTGCGCTGCCTCCACCAAGTCTCTACTGCCCTTGCTCTGCGTTGTACTCTTGGTCTTCCTGACCAATCACTGCATCCGCCCCTCACTGCTTCTCTAAATCACTCAGATTTGATCTTCGTCCAAGCACTGCTCTGTTAGAAGAATTCGATCTCTTAAATTCTGTGTGTATTTCTGCAACTGACCCCAAGCCCTTCCTTTATACTTTTCTCGTTGACACATCAATGACGGTGATCTAATCTTTAATCAATGACTAACATTAAAAGAAGCTTGATCCACGTCACTTAGAAAGTTCCTATCACATGTGTAAATTAATTCACTTTAAGTTTTCAATTTCCCTTAAGTTAGACTTAGGGTCCCCATTAAAAAATTTAATTATTTGAATAACTTTTACACTAGATGGAATTTCTCCAAACGCTTTCTGGGTCTTGGATATCTCATGTGTTCGAGTCCCTCCATAAAGTTTCAGAGCTAGAGGACATCTGATGCTACCCCAAAATCTCAACAGGCACTCCAGAAGAATCACAAAGGTCGTGAGGCAGGCGTGACTTGCATGATGACAGAGTTATAATTTAAGGCAAAATTGAGATCTATTCGCAGTGTCAACCGAAATGACAAAATTTTGAGCAGGCAAAAGTAGGTGAGAAGATTGTCAAAATCGAGGGCCGGGTTCGAATTGGAAAGCCGCAATTAGAAGGGGGTTGAAATTGTTTCTACTAGAAGTCTGTGTTATATATTGTTTTTTTTTATGAGCTTGCCAAAAACTGTGTATTTGCATGGGAGTGTTGTGGAGATCATAACCACATTAGCAAGCGGCCAAGGGTGTAATCCTTCAGGGAGCCGAATACAACATAAGTGTCTCTTTTGGATCGTATCTGCAGGGAAGTCTTGACGAAAAAGCATCAATTGGGCAGCCGTCGTCTAGCAACAACCATTGTTAGCAAGATATGTTGAGCGTAATTGTTCTACCTATATACTTGAGTGTGCTATTTTTCTCTCAGCTAGGCATTGCATTTCCTATTTACAGGTCAAACTTCCCTAGTAGGCTATTAATACTAGGGTCCGATAAGCAGAATTGTTGAATTGTTGAGTATTGTTAGCTTTGTATGTGTTGGATGGAGGGTGATCGGGTTTCTGCATAACTAGAGCTGCCGCGTATTATGATTAGTGTATGGAAGAAGTTTATTTTTAATACATATTGTGGGTCTGTATGTCCTTTTATTGATATAGCTAGGGCTGATGTTTGGGTCATTGTTGTTGTCTTATGGCTAAGTATGTCAAGTGAAGGTTTGATGAGTTGATAAAATCAAATTCTCTTAGGGTTGGGATTACTGGGTTTATTGTATGGCTGTGTACTCTTGATGAACAGCAGTTGAGAGAGTGTCCTTTACTGTTGCCCAAACAATGAGTCCATATGTAGGATAAGATTGCTTGTACTGTTGTAAGAACATAGAGAGAGTTGAGTGCACCTGTAGTCACCAACATTGTATGTGAGAGTTGTTGCTAGGGTTTTATTGTTGAGTAGAACTTGATTTGTGCTGAAATTGCATGGATCTTGTCATAAAAAGCTGAGTGCTTGATTACTGGATTGTTATGCCATGTCAGAGGTTTATATGTTAAGATAAATTCAGTTTGATGTATTTGTCACTGTTGAGCTAAAACGTGGATGAAATCTTCAAAACTACCCTTAATAAACTGGCAACAACCATCAACAGATATTTTTCCAAAGGGATACTCATCTTGTTGCAACAGGAGCAGCCACAAAAAGAGCATGAGTTGGGACACAAAATCTTCAAACTTGGGACAAATTTGAGATGGATGGGGGTTACACCCAAAGCCCTTCTCAAACTAGAAGAACTTGCTTCAGTCCTCTCCAAGCTGCATCAGTTAGATGGAAAGAGCTTGATTTGGGCTCTAAAACTAGCCATGCTTGCCTTGGTACAACATAAGTATTTGAAGCATCCTTGTGTTGTGGTCACACTTCCAGTTGCCTCTTGTCTCAGTAGTATCATGATGCTAACTGCACCTATACCTCCTTATAATGATGACGTTATGAGGAGAGCTTTCAGACTGATAGTGGAGACCTTCCATGATTTGGATAATAGTGAAGGCCCTACTTTTGGGAAGAGGCTAGGGATTCTAGACATCATGGCCTTGGTTAGATCTTATGACCTCATGTTTGAGCTGGAGTGTGATGATTTGATCATGCAGATGTTCCAGTGCTTCTTCAGCATTAGGAAACATTATCTTGATATAGTCATAACACACATGCAGTCCATTTTGTCATCATGTATGGGAGGCCATGATTCCATTTGCAGGATGTTGCAGTCTAGGTTGTTGGCCATTTGGAGGGAGGAATAGTTGGTTTCACCTGCTGCCTATGAACTAGCCAAACGGTTCGTCGAGTAGAACATTGGATTGTTCAGGAGATGTTTGACCCAAGAGGAGTTGCTGTGGATTTATGGTGATCAACCATGTAGCAGGAATGAGTTGAGGAGGAAGGGTCTTTGCTTCATCTGCAAGGAACCCTGGGGACCTGACTACTCATGTTTGGGAGATGTATAGGAGATGACAGAGGTAGAGCAGGAGGATATTTTTTTTGTATGTCAGGATAAGGACTCTTCTTTGGATGAGTCCATGGTGTCATGCGAGGATGCCTCGTGGGAGCATGAGCAGTCATGTGGAGTCGTTGACAGTAGGCCAAATTTATATTCCGGTGTGTATGGTGTGAAGATTCCTTAAACCCAGAATCTGTATTGCAACAAACTGATATTACTTCTCCTACTTGATTAATCATGCAAATTATTTACTGTGTTCTACAAGTAAATACTGAAGCAAATACATTGCAACCTTCACTACATAAATAAACTGCAGAGAAATAAACTCGAAAACAAGATTTGAGCAAGAAGAAAACCAAACACACATGACACTGTTCTTTTTGGACTAAGTCCCCGGAAAAACCCAATGTGGGAAAACGAGTGTAGTAGATGAAGGTTTGATATTATTAAGCAGAAGTTTCTGAATACAACTGGCTGCCCAAATCTGGCTATCCACAGAGAATCTGACTGACAGAGAACTAGTGAGGATTACCTCATATCGACACTGGAGATCTGGATCTGACCCAACATTGAACTAGACAGCCCACGCAACCTCTGCGTCATTTTGGCTGGGGATTGCGCCACTTCCTTTTGCTGGCTGGATGCTGATCTCTGGCCCTTTTGGTCTCACACCCCGACACTCTGACACTGGATCTCACTGATCCTCAGCAAAATAAAGGATCTCCTCAAGGCTGCAACGCTGCCTCTTCTGCGTACTGCCCTCTGCCTTCTCTGCAAAGTATTCCCGGCTCAGGAGAGATCTTCCAACTGGAACTATCACTGCCCCTCATTGCAATCGAATCAACTCGATCATATCCTTTCGCTGCTCTGCGCAACTCTCTTGAGAAATTCGATCTCTAGACTCACTCGGTGTGTTTTCCAAATGCCCATCGAAATCCTTATAATCTTCTCGTTGGATAACCAACGACCGACCCAAATTAAAACATAATCAACGGCTGAGATCGTATTGACTCTATCTCCGTCTTTTTCTAGAAGTTTCACACCTAGTTTTATTAATATACTTTAATTATTTTAATTCCCTAAGTTTAGACTTAGGCTCACATTAAAAATAATTAATTATTTTAATAAAACTCCACCTGGGTGGAATTTCCCAAAACGCTTTCTGGGTATTTTGAAATACGTGTCTAAGCCTCCCTGCAAAATTTGAGACTTAGAGCACATTCGATGCTACCAAAAATCAACACTCCCTTTAGCGAGGAATGTGCGACTCCACTTATTCATTTATTATTTTTCATACAAGAAGCCCTCCCTGATATTTATGTGCTTGTCCCTGACTAACATTTTTCGGTTTCCTCCCTTTTGGATCTTGGAGCTAGATTCATGTTCAAGTGGCGACTCCACTTCTTTCATTTCTTACAAGAATTTCTGCTAAGAAGTTCGCTTCTTGTGGATCTGTTCGCTTCTTGTGGATCTCTTGATTTTTCTTGAGCAAGGATCTCTCTCTCTAGCATACATTTGGCCTCTCCTTTTCCCTATAATCAAGACATCATGGATGTTTTTGACCTTTTTACACCTTGTGATTTCACTAAGATTGATGGTTTTTCACATGATATTTCAGATAAAGCCATTGAAGCCATCGACGAGTTACCTCTTTTTCAAGGTAACAATGCCCCTAGTGCCGAGACTCACCTCAAGAATTTTAACCTTTGTGTGAGCAACTTGGATGTAATGTCGCTTCCTAGATTTTCCTAATGTCTTAGGAAATCAATTTTGACAATTTTGATTAAAGTTAACCCAAGGCAGTTTTTGGTGGAAAGACATAGGAGATTTAATTTATTTAGTTGCTAGTGGAATATGGAACTCACAGGAATTACACACTAGAGGACAAAGGAATTCAAATTCCTTTAGGAAAATCGAATTTGTGGAGGGACCCACAAGGAATGCATGGCCAACAATTATAAAAGGAAGGAATGAAGGAGTCATTTGCATCTTTTGTCTACTTGAGAAATAAAATTGCCTTAGCTGTTTAGCTGAGCCAACATTGTGTTGTTCAACACAAGAGCTTCCCAAGGAATGAAGCTCAACCTTTCATTGGTGGACTTCTAGTGCCACCCAAGGAAGGCATTTTGTTGCCTTTCAACCAAAGGAGGCATTGCCTACAGGTGCTATGCATTTTTGTAGAGTCTGGGACGCAGTCTGGAGCCACTATTGCGTAGAGGGGAGAGACATCTTGTCCTTGTGGAGCAGAGCTACTGAAGGGTTGACCGAAGGAGCTACAGAGGTGATTGAGGTCCAATTTCTGAAGTGTAGGAGTCGCAACAACCATAGAGGAGCAACCCTTACGCAATTCTCAACTAGCACCTACAGGGACTGCGTAATCACCTCCATGACTGCGCAGTCAATGGAGGAAGGCATTTTGTGGTAGTTGCATCAGAGGGAGTTTGGAGATGAGGTGTTGGAAGATCAATTGGAGGGCCAATTGAGGAGGTTTGCCGGTGTTTGGTGAGCAGTGATTAATAGTAGCAGCTACAGTGACAAAAATCGAATTTGGAAGAGGGCCAAGTTGTGAAGGGTCAGTGTTTGAAAGTTGGAACCAAAGGAATCCCTTTTTGGGTTTTTTCTGGTTTTGGGCAAGGATGACATTTCCAAATTCCTAGAATTTTCTGGGCAGTTTACAAGGGGTAAATCAGAGGCCAAAGTCAGGCAGCAGTGCAGCCTTAGAGCAACAACACAGTTTTCTGGAGAATTTAGCTTGGACAACTGTTGGCCTGTAATATCCCTGTTTAGGGCAGCCTCCCTGTTGAGGGTCCGGTGGGCCCTACCACGTTGCCGGGGTTTGCGTAATTGGGGGACTGCGCGAGGGTCCCTGTCGCGAGATGCTCCGGTGGGCCTTAAGACCCCACCCTTAACACCCTGGGATGCCACCCTCACTAACAGTTCGAGCTTTTGGTGTAGTGGTTGGGCCTTTGTGGTATCAGAGCCGAGGTCTCGAGGTCGAGACTCGCGGAGCGTGGTGGGCTGTAATATCCCTGTTTAGGGCAGCCTCCCTGTTGAGGGTCCGGTGGGCCCTACCACGTTGCCGGGGTCTGCGTAATTGGGGGACTGCGCGAGGGTCCCCATCCCGAGATGCTCTGGTGGGCCTTAAGACCCCACCCTTAACACCCTGGGATGCCACCCTCACTAACAGTTCGAGCTTTTGGTGTAGTGGTCTTTCACTCACGGCCCCAGCCAATGAAATTGGACAATTTTAATTAATTTGGTCCAAGTACGAATAGTGGAAAAATTATTATGCAGGTGACAGATTTACAGAAAATGCCCTGCCCAACTCCTCCGGCAAATAGAAACATTTGACCTTGCTCTCTTCAAGAATAAATTTCTTCCGAGGCCTCCAATATAAACCCTCGAACTGGGCTTTTCAGAATAAACCCTCAATTAAACTGTAAACCCGCAGGCTGAGCCAAGAGCAACAACTCCGATACCACTGTAATATCCCGGATGGGATATTTCAACTAAAAGGCAGAAAAATACTGAATACCACAATTTGCCGTAAAATAATCATTCATTCAATAGAAGATTGCGATGTAAAATTAAAAGACAGGAAACACTGCAATCCAATACCATATAGAACAGAAGAACAATCTCAGCTTTTATTATAGATAATAAACAGGGGTTTACATATAGATCTGACCCAAGAAGAGCTGAGATAGAAAACTGGCCACCAAGATAAGCTGCTGAACAGCGCTGGCCACAAACTGCACTACTGCACTCTCCCTCCGGCAACAACTGAGACTGAACCCACTGAAATGATGAAGCCCAAGTTGAAGATCTGAATGATCCTCACACCAAACTCTGAAGCTTTGTGAAACTCCTAAGTGAAGTCTCCTCAAAAGTATTGGGTTTCCGTCCAATACTCACAAATCACCCGAGGGTTTCCGTCCTGGGGCTACTGTATGAAGTAGAGAACCACGTCCTCAAACCTCTCATATACAAGCAAATGATCTACTCTAAAGATATTTCCCAATGGCCTCCTCCCTTTCTTTTATAGATCCCTTGGAGCCTTCTAGGCCATTATTTTATTATTATTTTATTCATGGAGCACTTTTCCCTTTTATTAAAATATTATAAAATATTCCTTTTTAATGCAGAAAAGGGTATATTGGCTACCACGCCTCCTCCGGTCACTGAAATCTCTGTCTAACTGTCCCATCGTGTAGGTCTCCTCGTCCCGGTTCCGATGAGCTATTACACTAAGGTGTTCCATCGTATATTCCTCCCGGAATGCCACCTTGAGCATAATCAGCTAAGTTAAGCCCATAAATAACTCAAAATTCCGAAAGTTATCGGAATGCATCGGAACGAAAGCCAAACTGCTCGGATGGTGGAGTATATCAAGCGAATGCCTCCGAACACCATGAAAACTCCTCAAAACTCCTCCAAAAAGCTCCTGAGCCCACTGATAGCACCAATCTGTACATGTGACCTGTCTGCTCCTAACTCTGGAAGTCCCTTCTAGCCCTGTCACGGGTGATACCAAAAATGGGAATATTACAGACCTCTCGCCCCAAGATTGCTTGCCCTCTAGCAATCGAAATATGTGGGCCACTCTGTTGGCCCGCTGCATCTCAGACCCAATGCCTGGATCCCATACCAACCTCTGCGTGCTGCTATGCACCTGTGTCAAACCTCGAAACAGATCCCTCAATGCCGGGATCCCAAACTGATCTCTCTCTATCCCAGTGAACAAACAATCCTCCCGGATCCCAATGCCACCATGGCCAATCATCGCCCAAGTCCCACGGCTCAGGCTGCGCACTGTCTCTGGCTATAGCTAATGCTCTCAGAGGTGAAGTCCACCAGCAAGCATCAATGCTCCCGGGCTCCTGCTGTGCTGTACTTGTAACTGCATATGCTGCCCCACCAACTGCATACCAACTCATCACCTCTCTCCAATCCAAGTCTTGATTCAATCCAATGCTGATCCTGTTCTCCTGGAATTGGGAAGGAGTCCTGAAGTAACGACAACCGGTGCCCTCCTGCCAACTGGAATTTGTAACATCTACTGTGTCTAAGGGCCCTTGCTCCACTGTGCTCGCCATGAAAAATACTGGACCATCAAGAGGGTACCAACTCATGATCTCCCGCCAGTCCATCCTGGAAGAAGAATCCAATGTAGCAACAACCACACATGGAACACGCCCAGGGTGTTGCTGCTAGCCTATAGTCAACTCCCACTGCTCTGCCCTGTCTACCAATGGAAGCTGCCTATAGAAGGAAGCCCCTCTCTCTATAGTGGGCCAAAGTGGGCAAGACATGCTGCAAGCCCCATCGATGTACTCCTGGAGAGTACAACTCATCGAAAGTACTGCAGCTCGGCCGACTGTATGTACATCTATCTGTACCTCATCAATGTGTCGGCCCAAAGATGGATGCTCCACCATCTCCAACAACTCATCCCTCTCATCGGGAATGTAAAACTCCTGCTGTCCCCTAGCTCCCTGCAGAACTATCCCATTGACCTCCAACGTCTCTAGAGGATATGGATCTGCAACTGGTGTCTGTGCATCTGACTGCTCCTCCTCAAAGGCTGACCCCAATGTCAGCTGCATATCCATCATAGGCTCAATGTGGGTGCCCATCTGGATCTCACCCAGGGAAATGTCATGCCTGATGTCCATAGTATCCTCCTCTGCTGCCTCAGGCTCCATCATATGCTGTTATAGCTGGATCGTCACAAGTGACTCATCACCCAGAGTATCACCTATACAGTCCCCTGATTGCTCACCCTGCACACTAGAACACAGCTATGGTCTACTATCATCATCATCTCTGCATGGCTGCTCTCGCTCCTCAGAAGCATCCTCATATGATCCCATGGACTCACCTGAAGAAGAGTCCTCATCCTGGCATACAGAAGGAACGTCTACCTGCTCTACCTCTGCCACCTCATCTGCATCTCTCACACATGAGTGATCAGGCCCCCAAGGTTCTTTGCAAATGAAGCAAAGTCCCTTCCTCCTCAGCTCATTTCTGTTGCCTGACCCACCAAACTGGAGCTGCTCCTCCCTGGTCAACTGTCTCCGGAGAAACTCAATGTTCTGCTCAACTAGCCCTTGGGCTAGCTCATAAGCAGCAGGTGAGACCAACTGCTCTCTCCTCCAAATGCTCAGCAACCGGGTCCGCAACTCTCTGCCAATGGTCTCATGGTCTCTCATACTTGACGACAAGATGGACTGCATGTGTGCTATGACAGTATCAGGATGATGTCTCCTAATGCTAAAGAAGCATCAGGACATCTGCAAAATCAGGTCATCACACCCAAGGTCAATCATGATGACATAAGTCTTGATTGTGGCCATACTCCATAGAATGTCAAGCTTCTTCCCAAAGGTAGAACCTGTGCTGTTGTCCAAATCCTGAAAAGTCTCTACAATCAATCTGAAAATTCTCCTCATAATATCATCATTGTAAGGAGGGAAGGGTGCTGTTATCCTCAAGATATCGCTGAAACAAGAGGCAACTATAAGCTGAACTCTCTCACTTGGATGTTCCAAGAATCTGGCTTGTATTAATGCAAGCAGAGATGGCTTCAAAGACCAATTCAAACACCAATCAGATTGCTGTACCTTTGAAAGACAGGAATCTAGTTTCTCCAACGTGGGAAAGTCATTTCCTAATCTTCCACTCTTCAAGTTCATCCCAAGTGCATAAAGCCAATCTCCCACTTCTTCCTCCTTTTGTAGGTTCCTCGGATGCTCTTGTTGGAGCAAATTATGTACCTTCTTGGAGAAGGGTTTGCTGTTCTGTTTTGTTTTCTGGTTTTCTGATCCATGGTGGTTCAAGGAATCAATTTTTATTCTTCTCAAGCTGCTCAGGAATGCCTCCATGGTTCAGCCAATGAGGTGGTCACTGTTTTTCTGAGTTTTTATAGTAATGCAGGTGAATGTCCATAATTTTTGTTTCGAGAATAGTTCATAGAATCTTACTACAACTTTTGACTACCCGGGAAACTATAGATATCACTGCTTTGTACAATTGAAAATATTTTAACTCAGATAAATGAGCAGAGAAAATAGAACCTGGGTAATAGTTCATTCAGAAGTTTAGTGCAACCTCCTTGAGAAACTTCGCCCACAGAAATACGCTGGCAAAGTGATAACACACCTCCGTGTGAAGTAGCATGCAAGGAATAAACTTCTAGCCTAGAACCAATGGTCTCTGCACCTCTGACCCTTATGCTAACTTGGCCCCCAAAGATCAAAATTTCCACAGTTCCCACGTACCCTCTAGAAATTTCTGGTGAATGCCTTTAGCGCAACTTTGGAGCTATAATCTTCGAGAGGATATTCGGCTTTCTGTAGGTGATATCGGCAACTTCGACTTGCAATTGACCTCCTATCTTCTGGAATTTTGGGTTTGATTACATGCTACAACAAGCTCACTGGTTTTAAGCAATGTGTGAACATCAATGTGCTGGCGGAGGGCTGTTGATTCTTACAGCGCAATTCCCATTCGTAGCAGCCTCCTAAATATCGCAGAATAGTTGCACAACCAATCAGGACCAATATGGAGGACCCCTGGACCGACTGATTTCTTCTTCCAATTTCTCTGTAGGTGGTCGCATGGGTTTCATAAAAGAATTACACTTGCAGAGGCATCTTCTCACGGGAATTGATTACATACAGGTGCTAAATAAAGCACGTCCAACGGAAAATGGAAGAATAGCGTGAGCCCTCTTAGCAGCACGGATAAATTATGGCACCGATATTATCTTCTACGCACATGCTGCCAACGATTTCTGTAATGAACCAGCTACTGGTCCTTCTCGGTTTTGTTGACGTTCAACGATGTTCAGATCACGTTATTGCACATAACCTTCCCACCAATCCGCTGCCACTACCACCAGATTCGTGCACTGGCAATAGATCGGCCTCCGCAGCTTTGCTTCACGATCTCCCCATATAGCAGCTACACGATTTATTAAATCAATGGTATATGTAGCTTACACCTGTTGTCGTCGGCAATCGTGGTAAACTCGGATGCTGCAGTAGTTATGCCCCCACCCGGTAGTCCCCGTAAGCATCACACTGGATGAAGCCTACCTAGGCCCTGTTATCGGAATATTGCTTGAGCTACCAGGATGACGTGGTTGCTCCTTCGCTCAGAGAGGCAGTTCAAGACGCGACTTTAGCTTGGTCAACCGGTCCTGCTGATTTGAAAATTCAATGCGGCATTTAATTCATGCGCAGCCCAAGTGCAATTCCTTCAATTGAATCGCAGTTCGACTCTGACTCTCCTCGGTAATTTTGAACAAGAAACTCGGCCTTTGGATAGAATCACGACACGCTCATGTGACCCTTCAATCGATAGATTGATCCACTGGCCCCGGCAAATCAAAACTCGTCTTCTGAATTTTTAAATGGCGTTGGCTTGTTCGACCCAAATAGACGGCTTCAGAATTTTAAATTCAACGTATTTGAGATGCCACTTGACTCCCTTCCACTGGCTGCACTACACTGATTCAAAAATTCTACTATGCGTCGTCCACGTCATGCAGTCACAATCCGCTCAATATTACTCTTGTAGCCATGGCGTTTTTTCAAACTCGGGAATTTCTGGTATAAATTCCACCTTACGTTGGCTTCATAATGTAGACTCCCGTTTGCAGATAAAACGCAGCCAATCTTTCACTCACGGCCCCAGCCAATGAAATTGGACAATTTTAATTAATTTGGTCCAAGTATGAATAGTGGAAAAATTATTATGCAGGTGACAGATTTACAGAAAATGCCCTGCCCAACTCCTCCGGCAAATAGAAGAATTTGACCTTGCTCTCTTCAAGAATAAATTTCTTTCGAGGCTTCCAATATAAACCCTCGAACTGGGCTTTTCAGAATAAACCTTCAATTAAACTGTAAACCCGCAGGCTGAGCCAAGAGCAACAGCTCCGATACCACTGTAATATCCCGGATGGGATATTTCAACTAAAAGGCAGAAAAATACTGAATACCACAATTTGCTGTAAAATAATCATTCATTCAACAGAAGATTGCCATGTAAAATTAAAAGACAGGAAACACTGCAATCCAATACCATATAGAACAAAGGAAAAATCTCAGCTTTTATTATAGATAATAAACAGGGGTTTACATATAGATCTGACCCAAGAAGAGCTGAGATAGAAAACTGGCCACCAAGATAAGCTGCTGAACGGCGCTGGCCACAAACTGCACTGCTGCACTCTCCCTCCGGCAACAGCTGACACTGAACCCACTGAAATGATGAAGCCCAAGTTGAAGATCTGAATGATCCTCACACCAAACTCTGAAGCTCTGTGAAACTCCTAAGTGAAGTCTCGTCAAAATTATTGGGTTTCCGTCCAATACTCACAAATCACCCGAGGGTTTCCGTCCTGGGGCTACTGTATGAAGTAGAGAACCACGTCCTCAAACCTCTCATATACAAGCAAATGATCTACTCCAAAGATATCTCCCAATGGCCTCCTCCCTTTATTTTATAGATCCCTTGGAGCCTTCTAGACCATTATTTTATTATTATTTTATTCATGGAGCACTTTTCCCTTTTATTAAAATATTATAAAATATTCCTTTTTAATGCAGAAAAGGGTATATCGGCTACCACGCCTCCTCCGGTCACTGAAATCTCTGTCTAACTGTCCCATCGTGTAGGACTCCTCGTCCCGGTTCCGATGAGCTATTACACTAAGGTGTTCCATCGTGTATCCCTCCCGGAATGCCACCTTGAGCATAATCAGCTGAGTTAAGCCCATAAATAACTCAAAATTCCGAAAGTTATCGGAATGCATCGGAACGAAAGCCAAACTGCTCGGATGGTGGAGTATATCAAGCAAATGCCTCCGAACACCATGAAAACTCCTCAAAACTCCTCCGAAAAGCTCCTGAGCCCACTGATAGCACCAATCTGTACATGTGACCTGTCTGCTCCTAACTCTGGAAGTCCCTCCTAGCCCTGTCACGGGTGATACCAAAAATGGGAACATTACATGGCCTTTCTTGTACTCATCACCTGGTGCTTGTAGCTTGCCTTGTGCAAGCCCAGGTGCATTTTCTCCAACTTATTGTACCACAACCTTATCATTTAATAAAATCTCGACTAGTTTACGAAGTTGGTGCAATTTCTGGTTTATGTGTGTAAATTTCTGAATTTTTTCGTGTTGCTGTAATTGCATGTTTTTTGTTATCAATGTTAATTTTCCATTAGGAATATTACATTGGACCCATCTACTAACCATGAAGACGTGAAAATGAGGCTCTTTGTTTTTACCTTAGGCGAGGATGCTCTGGAATTGTTCACAGAAGATTTACCTCCTAACAAGAGGTCTTTACAACCAATCATTGAAGCCTTTGAAGATAAATATGGAGATAAAGAAAAAGTCAAAACGAACGCTGAAGTGAACAAAACTAAAGAAGCCAAAAACGATCTTATCAAGGAGTTAACTCAAAAGGTTAAAGGTATGCAAGTGAATCAAGCAAATGTAATTAAGAAAATGGAAGTTAATCAAGCAAGATTAATAGCAAATCATGCCAAGCAAATGAAGATGATGGAAGTTAATCACTCTAATCAAATAAACACCGTGCATAATCATTTGATCACCATGGAAGCAAATCATGAGAAAGAGATGAGTGCTATAGAAGAAAAGCACACTAAGGAAATGGAAACGATGATGACTACCATGCAAAATCATTTGATTATCATAGAGGAAAATCACGTCAAAGAAATGAACTCTATGCAGAATTTCTTAATGGCCATGAAAGTGAATAATAATAAAGTGATAAAGACTATGGAAGAAAATTATGCTAGGGAAATCAGTGCTACGAAGGTTGAGCATTCTAATCAAATAACTGCTATTCAAAATACGCTGGACAAAATGGAAAGATCACATATACAAAAGTTCCATCCCAAGTTTGATAATAAAGATTCATCAACAGATCATAAGCCTCCCTGTCTACCAAAGCAATTCCCATCTCGTCACAGGGAGTTCACTTTTCCCATTAAGGACATGTTAATTATGGTTACAAAGGAAGTTAAGAAAGACCAAGCTTATGTGTCACCATTGATAGATTATATTCAGAATAAGATTGGGCACACTTCAGGTTCTTCAGATTTTTCTCACGAACATCTTCTAGATCAGGACAGGGAATCTACAATTGTTTCATTGTTGACATCACAACCCGCTGAGAAGAAATGTAAAAAGCAGAAGGGAAGAAGGAAGTGGTTAGACGCGTCTGATGGTCGAGAGAAACTCAATATTCGGGTCAGACAAAGTCCTACAATTTTTAGGATAAGGGATGACACATCTGAGAAGCAACTCACATATTTGCCCAAAAGTCGGCAGATGCTCAATATACACTTTGTTGAAGACATCTGATACCATAGGGCATCCTCTTTTTTATATTTCTAGCCCTACTTTTTGTTGTTTCAACTTTCATTCTATAGTTAAAATAGTTTTCATTTCAGCATTTCATTTCTATCTTTAGATTAGATTTGCTTTTCATGTTAGTAGAATTATTACTGGTTACGGAGCTTCTATTTCATGTATTTAACGTTATATGATGATTTTTGGATGGATGCTACTTATATGAATTTGTGTGTTGCTTGGGTGCAAATTCTGGATTCTCACATTCCTTCTGTGAAACAACGCGTCCCCAAGTAGAGCCAGATGTTGACCACTCCGTGTCAACGACCCTATAGCATTACACCCCTTTTTTTGTAAAAGGGATTTCATCATTCAAATCATCCAGGATTCATCAACAATCTTCAGTTTGTTAAATATGTAAACCCATTTTGCATGTTTATAATGTAAATGATCTTAGTAAGACCATAATGTATGTAACAACCTAGGTAAGTCTATTATTTTGGTGACGATTTCTATCCTAGGAGGTTTTTTGTCTAACTGATTCATCTGTGTCTCTAGACACAAATAATCAACAAAGTTTTTCCCTCCAACCTCACCCCAAAGCTACGGTGGATTATGTCGTCAAGATATTATGTGAGTCCTAGAGTTTTTTATCGAGTCTTTGTAAAAGCTATTTGGGAATAATCCTAACCAATTGGCTAGATTATTCTAATACAAATCACGTGGTCTATTAAATCATATTTTGAGTCACAGAATTGGGTAGATATTTGAGGGTCTATAACGAATGGGGGTTCCTCTTTCATGGGTTAAATGTAATTATATTATGTAAATAATATGTAGCCATGGTGCTAAAATATTAGAGGGTTGGAAAAAATTAATAATCCCCTCATGTGTCAATTAATTAAATTTTCTGGCAAAAATAAACTGAAAATCCTAAGCCAAAAATTTAATTAATTTGAGTATTGAAGTCTTAGGAAAAAGGTAAATTCTCAAAATTATAAATTCTCAAAATTAAAAAATCCGTAGGTTCTACAAGAATTAATTTTTGGAGGTCTTCCACCAAGGGAATATTGAAAATTTCAAGAGATTTTGGACGCTTAGGCCTTGGTGGTTAAGTCAGTCAATTTTTTGAGGAAATTAACTCAAAATAATTAATTGTGAGTTAATTAAGAATCAATTAAATGAAAAATTGTTTTTTCTTCAAAAAATAAATAATTTCGACGGTGATGATTAAAAGATAATTGAAAATTTATGAACAGTCGAGATTACTTTGAAGGGGATCAAGCCAACTAGCCGTTGGAAAATTTATCTATAAATTAGCGGTCATTTGTCACATCAAAGATCCGAGCTTTGAGTCGTGTACTAGCTCTCGAAGCTCTCTTGTAATATTTTTTCTGGAATAATAATAAGCAAAGTCTTTGTTGTTTACTTTGATGATGGTGTTCCTCTTCTACATCTTATGGTAACATTGATTTTAATGTTCTGCTCATATTATTTTTGAGTTGCTGGTTAATAGCCTTCGTGGAATAATCTATTGTACAGGTATCTTGCATAGCTTGTTGGGTTTAAAATAACATTTTAATTTGATAGAGTTAACATGTATCTCTAATTCTTGAAAAGTTATTTTGTTATTTTACGTCTTTATTAATCTGACAATTTAATCTAGAGTGTGTAGAAATCATTCGGATTTAAAAAAAATTCAGTGTTTGGGGAAGTCCTCAGCTGGACCAGATGACTCCCAAGGCATAAGATTTGAAGGACCCTCTTGAATTTAAAGTTTAAACTCCTAGATTTATTTGACGATCTTCCTTTTTTGCAGGGTCTTTGGGGCTAGTACCTCACATTTTAAAATTAATTGTCTTTTACAAATTTGTGCTAAATAGCTAGATTTGGTGAGGAAGAGCTTAAATCTTCAGATTTGGGAGTGAAGTTGGACTCATACTCCTTAGATCTGATAGATTGGTAATTTAAGTGTATAGATCTGAAAAAATTATTTATTTATTTGTTTTTTTAAAACTTGGGATTTGGGATTGATTTCAGATTTTTGTATATGTATTGGGTCTTGGGTTTTTGTTTTTGTTTGTTTGTGCAAGTGTAGATCTGAGAGTATTCAAAGATATTTTTTCAAGATCTGAGACAGATCTAGGCCTTGGAGGGCAAGATATTCTCATAAAACATTTTTTTGCAGGGAAAATATCAGTCAAAGATCATTCAATTAAAATTTTCTTCAGATCTTGTAATATCCCCAAAGGGGAAATAACCAGTAATGAACACAAATATGCCAGACAGATATAGAAAATACAATACTGAACCAGATCACTGAATCATGACACATGTAATACCAGAGACTGAGCCATTTTATTAATCAGAAAGTACATAGAGAGGAGTAAATCAGAATCAGTGCACCTATCCTTGCCCTAGGCAAGTGATGAGCCTCTCATACAAGAAAAATGGCTGCAACAAGGACAGCGTCCTAGCTGCTGTGAAGACTGAAGATGAACTCGCACTTCGAACCGCCGATCTCAAGTCGTAAAACCTCACAATGGGAAAACGCCACTCGCTAGTGACACAGAACAGGGAAGCACAGCACCTCAACCCTCCGCATGAACCATGTAACACGGAAAACGCCGTGAGCTCCTCTCACAATAGTCCGCTCCTCAGATCTGCTCCACTCCGATGGATTCAAACCTCCAATCAAATCGTGGTCCTTCCCTCCAAATTCTCCGTCCTCCAATACTCGTATTCCGTCGCAAACTCCTCGATCATGCTAGACTGGAATCATTCTCGTATCTACAAACAGGGCTAGATCTGCATATCCTTCGATCTCGGATCGATCTATCAATATCTCCTCGTATCCGTCACTCCCTCGTCGGATCTAGTGCTAAACCCCCAGATCTGCAACATACAAGACTAGATCTGCAACATACAAGACTAGATCTGCAAGATCTATCCTCCCCAAAGCTGGATCTAACAATAAGCCTTCAGATCTGCAACCCTTACCTTCGAGGATGGACAGCGTCCTCACTCTAGGGCTAGACAGCGTCCTTCTGCCTCCCTAAACAGCGTTTTCTCTGCCAAACCAGAACTGCGTCCTCCTTGGACAGCGTCCTTCCTCTCCTGAAAGGATCAGCGTCCTCTTTCCAGATGAGACAGCGTCCTTCTCCTTCAAGAATCAGCGTTCTTCCTTCTCTTGCTCTGCGCAGCCACAAGAGGGCTTTCTCCTCCTCAGATATGCTTCAGAAACTGCTGCTGCTGCTACTGGAACTGAAAAGTATACTCAGGACAAACCTTACTAGGGCGGGCACTCGAAGTCCCCCGAAGCTAAGGGTGAAACCAGAAAAACCTTACCAGGGCAGGCACTCGAAGTCCCTCGAGGCTAAGGGTGAGATCTCCGACCGGAGACACTCGTGCACTAAACAGTGCTGCAGACCGACTAAACAACCGGCGTGCTGAAGCAGACAAAGTCCAACTATCAATAAGAATATCAAATCATGAATGATCAAATGAGGTGAGAGCCTCTCCTTTTATAACATCAAACTCCCTCCAAAACTTAACTCTCCCTGGATCTGCGCAGTTTACCTTGGGTTAGCCTGATGCCTCCCCCATCATATCCACGTGGACCCCCAAGGCCCCCTCTCTAAGTTACAACGTCAACCTACTAGGAAAAAGAACACTTTATTATAAAGTGAGGTGACTAAAGTGAGGTGACCCCTCTTATTTCTCACTTTATTTATTATTTCTATCTAAAGCGGCAAAATAAAGCAAAAATGCAATATTCCAATTAGCAAGGCTAATTGGGAATATTACAGTTTCCCCCGGCAAAACGTTGCTTGTCCTCAAGCAACTGAAGTGAGGGATGCTGTAAGATCTTCTCATCTTCCCAAGTGGCATCCTCATCTGGCAGATTCTTCCATCTCACCAAGAACTCTCTGATCTTCCTGCTCCGCAGCTGTCTCTCCCTGGTGTCAATAATGGCCTCTGGCTGTAATACCAAGTGCCCCTCATCATCTGTCGAAGGTAGCTCCCCGGTGACTGTCACATGCTGGCCCAGTGCCTTCTTCAGGCATGATACATGGAAAATGTTATGAATCCGGCTGCCTTGGGGCAACTCCAACTCATATGCAACCTGTCCGATCCTACGAATCACCCTGTATGGTCCATAAAATCGAGGCTTAAGCTTCTCTGCCCCCTTCTGTTTGAGTGAAGACTGTCGGTATGGCTGTAACCGCAGGTAGACCAAATCTCCTACCTCAAAGTGTCTCTCCACTCGGCCCCTGTCCGCATATAATTTCTGCTGATTTTGTGCGGTGGCTATGTTGTCCTTGAGAGTCCGAAGGATGTCTTGGCTCTCTTGGATCCATAGTTTGGCTCGCGGAGCCCTGCTAACCCCAAACATCACGTCCACAAAAGATAAGGAATGATATCCATACAATGCATAGAAAGGTGTCATACCGATAGACATATGATGGGTTGTGTTGTAGCAGTACTCGCCCAGATGTAGCCATTTCAGCCACGCTCGCTGCTGCCCACTGACGTAGTTACGCAAGTAGCCCTCCAGCCACTTGTTAACTATCTCCGTCTGCCCGTCCGTTTGGGGATGATAGCTGGTGCTCGGTGTCAACTCAGTCCCTACCAATCGAAAGAGCTCCTGCCAAAATCCACCCATAAAGCGGCTGTCCCTGTCACTAACAATGGTCTTGGGTAGACCATGCAATCTGAAAACCTCCCGGAAAAACAGCTCTGCCACCTGTGCTGCCGTGTAGTGTGCCGAAATGGCGAAGAGGTGAGCATACTTCGTTAGCCGGTCAACTACCACGAAGATGCAGTCCTTGCCTTGCACTGTGGGCAAACCCGTGATGAAGTCCATCGAAACACTCTCCCACTTCCCTTCTGGGATGGGAAGCGGCTGCAACAACCCTGCGGGATGGTTCATCTCTCCTTTGTTCCGCTGGCAAACCTCACACTCCCGAACATGCTGGAGTACGTCCTCCTTGAGGCCCTTCCATGCAAATCTCTCCCGGATGGCCCTGTACATCTTGGTGAACCCCTGATGGCTCGCCAATGGTGAATCATGAGAAGCATGGAGTATCTTCTCCTTGAGCTGAGATCCCTCAGTCAAGAAAATCCGATCCCTGTAATAGATGACCTCATCTGCCACCCTGTATCTGCTGTCTGCTACCTGTCCATCCAGCACCTCACATGCAAATCTATTCTTGGAATACTCAACCAGTAGTCGAGCCTTCCAATCCGCGTCCAAGCTCATGAGGGATAATGTGGCTGGTCTACGGGAAAGGGCATCTGCAACCACGTTGTTCTTCCCTTTGACATACTCTATGTCAAAGTCGTAAGCCTGGATCTTGCTGATCCACTTCTGCTGCCTCTCCTGTAGCTGCTTCTGCTCCAGAAAGTACTTCAGGCTGTTATGATCTGTCCTGACTCTATATCTGCCGCCTACCAAGTACTGCCGGAATTTGGCCAATGCATGCATGATGGCCAACATCTCCTTATCATAGATGGGATAAAGTCTCTCATGTGGAAGGAGCTCCCGGCTCTCGAATGCAATCGGATGACCCTCCTGCATCAAAACTGCTCCAATCCCTTCCCCTGATGCATCGCACTCTAGGATAAAGGGCTGAGTGAAATCGGGCAGTGCCAGCACCGGACAACTACTCATCACCTCCTTGAGCTTATCAAAAGCTCGCTGGGCGGTATCCGTCCAACTGAATGCCCCCTTCCTCGTCAGCTCTGTGAGGGGTGCAGCAAGCTGTGAGAAGCCCTTGACGAACTTCCTATAGTAAGTACAGATACCAATGAACCCTCTAAGCTCTGTCACATTCCGCGGCTCTGGCCAGTCCCTGATGGCCCGGATCTTCTCGTCATGGACTCGCACTCCGTCCACTCCTATGATGTGTCCCAAATACAACATCTCCGTCAATCCAAACTCACACTTGGAGAGTTTGGCAAAGAACTGCTGCTCCTCCAGAATGCGTAAAACTGTCTCAATGTGCTGGAGGTGCTCCTCCCAGGTCCTGCTGTATATGAGAATATCATCAAAGAAAACCAGCACGAACTTCCTCAGATGATCCCTGAAGATATGGTTCATGCAAGACTGAAAAGTGGCAGGTGCATTGGTCAGCCCAAATGGCATGAACAGAAACTCAAAGTGCCCATAATGACACCTGAAAGCAGTCTTGGGAATGTCATGTTCCCTCATGCGTATCTGATGGTACCCGGACCTCAAATCAATCTTTGAGAAGAATCGTGCTCCTCTCAACTCGTCCATCAACTCATCGATCCTGGGAATGGGGTACCTGTTTTTCAGGGTCTTCTTGTTCAGAGCCCTGTAATCGATGCACATGCGTAATGTGCCGTCCTTCTTCTTCACCAGCACTACTGAAGAAGCGAAAGGACTGGTGCTGGGTCGAATGTGCCCAAGGGCCAGCAGCTCCTGAATGGCCCGCTCTATCTCATCCCAATAGGCTTTGGGATGCCTATATGGGGTGGTGATCACTGCCTGTATCCCCTGCTCCAACTCGATTGTGTGCTCAAACCCCCGATCTGGTGGCTGTCCTGGTGGAATGTCTCCAAAAACTACTGCATACCTGTCGAGGAGAGTCTGTAGATCAGGGTGCACCGCCCTTCCCGTATCTACTATCTCGGAAGCCCGCAACTCGACTGCCCACTCTATATCTCCCCTGCGGAATGTTGCATCCATGCTGTGTGCTGATACTGTCTGGGGCGGATATGTGTTCTGGCCTCGGATCTTCTCATGCCTCCCCGTCTTGGGATCATCCCACTCCATTTCCAAGGCTTTCCAATCTGTTGTGACCTTCCCCATAGTGATAAGCCACTGCACTCCCAATATCACATTGGTGTCCGGAATGTCCACCACAAAGAAGTGATCAGTCAAAGTATAGGTGCCCATCGTCACTGATAACTCTGGTACATATCGAGCACAAGCCATGGTCTGATCTCCTGGAACCAAAACCGAAAACCCATCAAAGCTCTCCGTGGGTATGCCTCTTCGTGCGACCATCTGGGCATCGATGAAATTGTGGGTGGCCCCACTGTCAACTAGAACTGAGACACGCTGTCCCCGCACTGTCCCCCGTACGCGCAATGTCAGATACTTGGGGACTCCTCGTAATGCTGCTAGAGCTCCCCCAGTAGGTGCAAATGATGCCTCTCCTGCGTCGGGTGGTGGAGGTGGTAAAGCACTCTGCGCTGCATAACACTCTCCTGCCTCCTCATCATCTAACTCATCCTCTTCTCCACTGCCCTCGGAGAAGACCTCTATGAAATGTGCCTTCCCTGCTGTGCACTTATGTCCCGGTGCCCATGGCTCCTGGCAGGTGAAGCACAATCGTTTCCGTCTCAGCTCCTTCCTAGCCTCATCATCATACTGTCCTCGTCCGGGATTCGCCTTGGGAGGCGGAATCCTCGTGTCCTTACCCTTAGGCTGGAAAGCCTGTCTCTGGGGATAAGGTGGCAGAGTCCTAGGCAAGACATCTTGTAGATCACGTGCCTTACTGATAGCATCCTGAAGTGTAGCCGGTTTGTTCGACCGGACTAGACCACGAAGTGGTTCTGACAGCCCCTCTACAAACATCGTGATCAACCGAGCTGCTGATATGTCAGGTACCATCACTGAAACCCTCAAAAAGTCCGAGATGTATGCCTCTGCACTACCTGTCTGTTTGAGCTTGGTCAGCTCGAGGAAAGGCTGATCGGGGTCCTTCTGATCAAAACGTTTCACCACCCTCCTGGTGAACTCAGCATATGTAGTCACTGTGGAATGCCCCAGTGTGGTCAACCCATGAAACCACCAGTTCTGGGCCTCACCCTCTAGATGTAATGCAGCCATCTTAATGGCCTCCTTCTCTGGCATCTGGTTAAGTTGAAAATAGAGGTCTAGTTTCTCCACCCAAGACCTGGCTGAGGTCTTTGGTGACCCATCAAACATCGGCAAATGAAATTTGCTGGCTGCACGGTTACTATCACGGTGGGAACCCCGTCCCTTATTTCGATCATGAGGCTTACCGCCGCTTCGGAACTGCAGATATTGATTGAAAGGGAGAGCATCCATGAATTCCTGTCCCATGCTTCGCCAATCTGCAAACCAAACTGCATGAAGATCGAGACCCTCATCTCTTGATGCCGTTTGCTCCACTTCCTCTACCGGGAAAGTAGGCATGGTAGGTCGTGTGTCCATGGAATCGGCCTTCTGCGCTGTCACAAGGGGAATAGCATCTGGTATGCAACTAGACGTTCCCGATCCTTCCCCTACCTGAAAGGCCCTAAGGGGCTCTTTCTGCGTCCCTTCTGCAACCTTCTTAGTTACCTCCTGCATGAATGCATCCATCTTTGCATCCATCTTCTCAGTCAACTTCTCCGTCCACTTCGCAAGCATGGCCTCCATTGGATTCCTCCGTTCTGCCTCTGAATCAGAATCGCTTCCCCCGAGGAGACTGGGGCGACCCCTAGGTGCCATAGATTGCTAGCACCACAGGCTGAGCCAGATCTAAGCTCCGATACCACTGTAATATCCCCAAAGGGGAAATAACCAGTAATAAACAGAAATATGCCAAACAGATATAGAAATACAATGCTGAAACCAGATCACTGAATCATGACACATGTAATACCAGAAACTGAGCCATTTTATTAATCAGAAAGTACATAGAGAGGAGTAAATCAGAATCAGTGCACCTATCCTTGCCCTAGGCAAGTGATGATCCTCTCATACAAGAAAATGGCTGCAACAAGGACAGCGTCCTAGCTGCTCTGAAGACTGAAGATGAACTGCGCTGGTACTGGGGCTGATCTCAAGCTGCAAACCCTCACAAATGGAAAACGCTGTCTCTGCTAGTGACAGCGCAGAAACAGGTGAAGCACAAGCCCCTCAACCCTCCAGACAGATGAACCAACTACAGAATACTGGAAAACGCTGTTGAGCTCTTCTCACAATAGCCTGCTCCTCAGATCTGCGTCCCACCTGATGGATCTGAAACCTCCAATCAAATCTGCGTCCTTCCCTTCCTGATCTGCGTCCTCCAATACCAGATCTGCTGCCAAACCCTCAGAGCTATGCTAGATCTGGAACTATCTCCTCAGATCTACAGCCTCTAGGGCTAGATCTGGTGTTATCCCTTCAGATCTGGACTAGATCTATCAATATCTCCTCAGATCTGTCACTCCTCAAGCTGGATCTAGTGCTAAACCCCCAGATCTGCAACATACAAGACTAGATCTGCAAGATCTATCCTTCCCAAAGCGGGATCTAACAATAAGCCTTCAGATCTGCAACCCTTACCTTCAGAAATGGACAGCGTCCTCACTCTAGGGCTAGACAGCGTCCTTCTGCCTCCCTAAACAGCGTTTTCTCTGCCAGACCAGAACTGCGTCCTCCTTGGACAGCGTCCTTCCTCTCCTGAAAGGATCAGCGTCCTCTCTCCAGATGAGACAGCGTCTTCTCCTTCAAGAATCAGCGTCCTTCCTTCTCTTGCTCTGCGCAGCCACAAGAGGGCTTTTCTCCTCCTCAGATATGCTTCAGAAACTGCTGCTGCTGCTACTGGAACTGAAAAGTATACTCAGGACAAACCTTACTAGGGCGGGCACTCGAAGTCCCCCGAAGCTAAGGGTGAAACCAGAAAAACCTTACCAGGGCAGGCACTCGAAGTCCCCCGAGGCTAAGGGTGAGATCTCCGATCGGAGACACTCGTGCACTAAACAGTGCTGCAGACCGACTAAACAACCGGCGTGCTGAAGCAGACAGAAGTCCAGCTATCAATAATAATATCAAATCATGAATGATCCAAATGAGGTGAGAACCTCTCCTTTTATAATGCCAAACTCCCTCCAAAACTTAACTCTCCCTGGATCTGCGCAGTTTACCTTGGGTTAGCCTGATGCCTCCCCCATCATACTCAAGTGGACCCCCAAGGCCCCCTCTCTAAGTTACAACGTCAATCTACTAGGAAAAAGAACACTTTATTATAAAGCGAGGTGACTAAAGTGAGGTGACCCCTCTTATTTCTCACTTTATTTATTATTTCTATCTAAAGCGGCAAAATAAAGCAAAAATGCAATATTCCAATTAGCAAGGCTAATTGGGAATATTACAAATCTGTTTTTTTTCATAAAATTTTTGGGATTAGTTGGAAAAAAAAAAAAAAATCTTAAATTTTTTGTAAGTGTTTTCGATTTTTAGGAAATTATTTTTTTGTTGGAGACTAAGTCCTCACTGCGTGTCATCCTCATCTACCCGCGGCTTGCTTTGACTGCCATCTCTCCATGCCTCCGTATTTCTCCCTTGCTCTTCTCCATAATATTATTAATATGTTAATTATGCATTATTAATAATCCATTACAATATATGGTATTAAAGCCTTGGACGAAGACAACAAAATGAAGAAAGGGAGCTTAGACACATTGGCCACAGGAAATGAGGTTACTTGTGTAAATGAAGAAAGGGAACTTAGACACATTGGCCACAGGAAATGAGGTTACTTGTGTAAGGGATAAGTGACAAGTAAAATGAAAGGGAGAATGAATTGACGCTGGTATTTTTGCAGACCAAGTCTATGGGGAGTAGGAGATGAAACAAATTTTTTATCACCCTCCAATCATATGTACTATCTGCCTTTGTTTTTAAGGGTAATAGAGGATCAACCAATACTAGAAATATAGCTCATAAAATTTATCAATGAAAGAAAAATTCAGCACAATGCTTCCTGTTACCCACCAAAAAGTGGGTAACCCATAGGAGAAATTTTTCTCCTCCTTGGATGGAGCAGTGCTATCAGAATTGGGCCAGTCATTGAAAGAGTAGACCCCTTGGACCAAGAACCGATCAGAACCAGTAAAAAAAACGCACCAAAAACACATAAAATATTCAATTTTTAAAGAAAAACATATATATTCATGTTCTTCCATATGAATCCAAGCTATTTATACACAAATAAGCAAAAATTCTCATTTATATAGCATGTAAGGGTGCACATAACCAAAAGAGCATGGGATGCAATCTATCTCTAAACTGAAAATACATCAACAAACAACCTCCACATGGCCTCTAGCATCCAAATAAATCATGCTTCAACAAATACCTACATATCATTAGAGTCATTGCCTATATTGGGATCTTCATCATCAGTATCACCCTCTAAGCATTAAAATAAGATAGAAAAAGCATAGAATGTCAAGTTAAGATTTTGTTTGAGTAATGGGTACTTTTTTTAGTAGGCTCATGATAGAGGAGTTCGACAACCAATGTCACTAACATCATGGTACATAGAGGGCTTGGTGCTCTTGATTAAATACTAGTTCCATACCCTCGTGTATGACAATTCAATGGCACATTGCAATCCCCCCATTCTTGAAATCCTAGAAAACCGTTAAGTATGCTAGATTTTGAGTGAGATCTAAAATTGCACTTTCTCCATATGAAATCCAATGATGTGAGAACCACTCTCAAACATCCTTAGTCACTTCATGATAATGTAAAAAATTAAGTAAAAGTAACATTTTCCTCATCTTTCATTTTAAAAGAGAATGAAAGATAAAGGAGAATGTCACTCTTACTTTAAGAATTTAACATTATCATGAATTGCATAGCGTTAGTAAGGAAATATGGTGAAATACTAGGTTTCTGTTGTCATAGATCATTGTTTTTTTTTTTAAATTTGCATTGATAGGGTCCTTGGTAGCGATGTACAAAACCAACAGGTTTGATACCTAACTGACCAGTTTAGTGAAAAAAGGTCGGTTCAGTATCAAACCAACCAAAAGCGGTTAAGGTTATCTGTCCAAACTGGTTGAACCAACTGGTTTATAGTGGTTTGTTATGGTCCTGATAAGGTTGGTATGGACAACTAGCCATGAGCATCCCTATTGATCAACGCATGACATGATGCCATGGATCCTCCAGATATTGCTTTGGTTAGATTTCTTTCTCCCATAGAGCATTCATTCTTAAAGGAAGGTGGGTCATCCATCAGAAGGTAATTTAACGATTTTGCAATCATTTGCTTTACTTAATGTTTTGGGGCATACTAATATGAATCAAGGCATGATTCAGATGCTTGATAGATTTTCATTGTGTTTTTGTTCCCTCACTTCTCCTAGGAAGTTAATCTTTGATTCTATTCCAGTGGGATGTCCTCAAAGGCATTAGGGTTATAAGGACACTATTGGGAGGCTTTGATTGAAGTAAAGTGCTCATGGTATTCCATTCTTACCACTTTCTCTTCTTGCCATTATCCATCTCCATTCTTTTGGCTAGTGGTCATTGGTCATGGGAATTGGAACCTTCTCATTCTCATCCTTGAGTTTGGGCTGGAAAAATTTTCTTTGGTGGATGTCGCAGTAAAAGAAAGGTAAAAGCAAAAGAAAACCATAATGAAAGAAAAAGGTAAAATGCAAAAGATGGTGGGAATAATCCTAGCATGAGCTCTACCGCCTGCACCCCCACCCCCCTCATTAGCCATCATTAGGTTCCCATAGCACATGATGGTCCATCCATAAAACGAAACCCTTGTATTGTCTTGACTTGATGAGCGATAAACTGCCTCATCATTATAAATGCTAAATCTCTCAAAGCAGGGTTGGGCTCCTGAGCTATGCACCCAAATCAAAGCATTATCATAAAAAAGTAAAAGGTGCACTAGAGGGGTGGAAAAAACAAGGGGTAAGTCATGCCTTCATGATTGACCCATCCTTACATGTATATAGTCAAGATGTTGGACCACCATTAGTTGGTCACTTGGCTGTGGCTCCTTCCCTTGAAGTCATGTCCACTCCATTGCCACCATCTTCACATTCACCTATGGATTGATTGGTTAACTTGGTTCCTATCACTTCCCCTTAGGGGTTGGAAATGCTGGAAAGTATAACTAGGTTTGGTCTTCATAATGACTAGTAATTATGAATTGATGTAATGAAGAAGACACAAATAATAAATGTATTTTTGTAAAGCTTGCTTCATGGGTTTCATGAGCAAGGAGTTTTTATTATAGGTCAAAGACTTCTTCTTGATGTCTTTTAGGGGTTTGTCATCTTGTCATTAATGTATAATTTAGAGTCATGTATTTGAAGGATTGTTACAATTTTAAAGGTAAAAAAGTATGCCTCAAGACCTTGTCAAAATGCTCTAGAAAGATGCTGGAAGATATCCCTGAACAAGTCAATTCAATGTGCTGGAAACACTCCTTGTTAAGTCAGCCTAACAGTCATGTCGGCTCACAGAAATAGTCACAACGATTCACAGGATAGGTCGGCTAATTACAGGGGCAAACCACTATAAATACCCCAGTGCACTGCGCAGAAAACACAACAAGTACAGTTCATATATGTCTGAAATTTCGGAGAGCTTATGTGGAATAACAGTGCGGGTTAAAGACGATAGTGACAACGAAATAGAAGAGCAAAACAACAAAGGAAGAAGAGTGATAAACTACCTCTGTTTTGGGTCCATTCTACATCGTCTGGTCTTGCGGTTTGGTGCAAGGAAAGGACATTCCAGTGAAGCAATAAAGGTAGTAAAACAAAGATTAAAGACTCTTTGTTTTGTGTTTAAGTCTGAACTACAGTGCGAGCAAAGGAGGAGATATATTGCAGAAAGAGAGGCTATAAAGGCATGCTCAGAAAGGGATAAGGTCTATACAACAGTGTGTAAGGAGGTGCCTTGGCATCTAGAGGGAGGAACTCTGTAAAGAGTATCAAGCAAAGGAAGGATTTCGAACTTGGTAAAGGAATCTCTTAGAGGCTGAAGAGGAACAATAGTAAGGGCTGCTAGATAAGGGACCGAGTTTCCCTAGTGTTGGTGCAACACAGTGCAGGAAGGGAAGATCAACATAGGGAGTCAGGAAAAGCAGTGACAAGGTCTTGAAGGCATACTGGTGTCACGGGTTTGTGTCATGGCCCTGGTACTTGTCAATTGAAGATCTATAAGAAGAATTACTTTTGGGTGTTCCTCTCCAAGAGGGAGAGGTTTTGGCCCTGGCTTGAAGAGCCTAAACTTTGTGTCTCTTGTGATTTGATAATTGACTTGATGAAAGACATAACAAGCTAATAAAGAGAAGGTCTAAGTAAGAGAAATAAGTTCACAAGTAATTATCAAGTAGAGAATTGAATTAAACTATGCCCTACCAACTTCTCAACAGGGAACACCTAATAGGGTTATCCATCTAGCCATCCCTAACATAAGGAGGGAACACTTATACAAGACTTTATCTAGTTAGATATTTGAAGGTGATATTTGTGTGAAGTATTAATTATGCCCCTAACATTAAGTATGGTCCACTGTGATGCATCCATGATTTTTGTTACTTAATGACTATTGATTTGCACTTGATCTTTAGAGGGTTTTGTCAGATGGTTTTCATCACAACAACAAATTGCTTGTTTAGTTGTTTGTCCCACCTTCTTAGTAGAGCAACAAAGTGTTTATTTTTTGTAGGATTGGATGTGCCATAAGTCTCTAATTTTGCAGGGAGGCTTAGACACATGTATTTCAAAATACCTAGAAAGCGTTTTGGGAAATTCCACCCGGATGGGGTTTTATTAACATAATTAATTATTTTTAATGGGAGCCTAAGTATAAACTTAGGGAATTAAAATAATTAAAGTATATTGATAGAATTGGGTGTGAAACTTCTAGAAAAAGACGAAGATTGAGTCAATATGATCTAAGCTATTGATTATGTTTTAATCTGGGCTGTTGGTTATCCAACGAGAAGATTATAAGAATGACTTCGATGGGCATTTAAAAAACACACTGAGTGAGTCTAGAGATCGAATTTCTCAAGAGAGCAGCCGGAGGATTTGATCGAGTTGATTCGATTGTAGTGAGGGGCAGTGACAATTCTGGTTGGAAGATCTCTTCCTGAGCCGACAATACTTTGCAAAGAAGGCAGAGGGCAGTGCGCAGAAGAGGCAGCATAGCAGCTACGTTGGGCAGCACAGTGCCACGCAAAGGCAACGCTGCAGCGTTGAGGAGATTCGCTATTTTACCGAGGATCGGTCGGATCTAGTGCTAGAGTGCTGGGGTGTGAGACCGAAAGGGCCAGATTTCAACATCCAACCAACAAAAGATCTAGCAGAAGGAAGTGATGTAGTCCCTAGCTAGAGTGATGCAAATCTGTGCAGACGCTGCATGGGGCTATCCAATTCAGTGTTGGGTTAGATCTAGGTCTCCAGTGTTAGTGTGAGGTAATCCTCACTAGTTCTTTGTCAGTCAGATTCTTTGTGGATGGCCAGATTTGGGCATCCAGTTGTATTCAGAAACTTTTGCTTAATGATATCAAACCCTCACCTGCTGCAACGGTTTCCCCACATTGGGTTTTTCCAGGGACTTTGTGCAAAAATAACGGTGTCATGTGTGTTTAGTTTTCTTCTTGCTCAGATCTTGTTTTCACATTTATTTTTCCGCAGTTTATTTATGTAGTGAAGGTTGTAGTGTAGTTGCTTCAGTATTTACTTGTATTACACAGTAAATAACTTTCATGATTAATCAAGTAGGTGAAGTAATATCAGTTTGGTGTAACAAGGATGCCGTGTTTAAGGAATTTTCACACAGAGGCCATACCATCCATTGTAGAGTAGATTGACCTTGAATATGCAGCGTTTCATATCCAGAGCATGTCATTTGGCTATTTAATGACCCCACATGATGCTTGACACCCTGAGGGACTCACAAGTTTTGAAAGCCTGAAATGTTGAGCCCAAGAAGCTTCGTGTTTGAGATATTGATGATGTGTGTAATGGACCAAGGTTGCCCCTAGCCTGGCCTTGACATTGTTTGATGAGCATTGTCACACCTCTATCAGTGGGGGTACATAGATTTTTTCAAGCAAATTATTCACCATCAGTTTAAGACCAAGATCACATGTCAAAGCCTTGTAAAAAACCATGTCAGGCCATGTATTAGGCATCCCAAACATGGTGTATTTTTTTTGATTCTTTATTCATTATGATTGGTCATGCCTCATCCCTTGAGAGCTTCATCTTGGTGGTATCATCCCTAACCGGATTAGAGAACCGTTGTAGTATACCCCCCTAGGAATATCTCAAAAAACCCCTTAAATTTTCTGAGTTTGTTTGAATTGGTCACTGTGGAGTTACATCAAACAATTTGTGTATAAATGGTTGTAGGTGTGTTTCTTTATATTTATATTTCAAATAAACACACAATGTTGAATAACCACCATAAAATGACTTCCAAATCAGCAACAAGGGATCGCTATTAAAGTCAAAGAGGATACATATGACTGATAATGAGAGCCACAACAAAATAAGAGAGAATATAGCAAAATACACAAACAAACTTGCATAAACAGTGGGCTAAAGAATGACTGGTGCACAGGCTGCATTTATATCAGTTCTTTAACACTTAGCATAACACAACTACATCTCTGGTTAAATAGTCTCCAAATTTGTGGAGAGGCTTAGGCGCTGGTATTCCAAAGAACCCAGAGAACGTTTGTGAAAATTCCACTCGGAATATGCTTTATTGTAAAAATTAATTATTTTAATGGGAATCCTAAGTCTAAACTTAGGGAAATTAAAGAATTAAAGGGTATTAATAAAACAAAGTGAGAATAATCTAGAAAATCAAGTCAAGTTATAATCTTCGCTGTCGATTAGAGATCTAATCTCGACTGTTGATGTCTCAACGAGAAGACTATAAAGGAAGGCTTGAGGGTCATTTGGAAAGACACAATGAGTGAATCAAGTGATCGAATTCTTTTGATAGAGGAAGTGCTTGGACGAAGATCAGATCTAAGTGATTCCAACGTAGTGAGGGGCAAAAGTAGCTTCCAGGGAGAGAATTTCCATAACTGGAGAATCGTCAACAGAGAGAGGTAGAGAAACGTCTAGCATAGCTAGCGCAAGGCCAGACAGGCTGACGTAGAGCCAACGTAGAGCCACATAGGGCTATGCAGAGGTTGCACAGTGGCTAAGAGGGTTTGCAAGAGTTTATTGTTAGATCAGTTCCAGAAGACGGGAGTCGAGGTGTGAGACTAGGTGGCTGAGATCTGAGATTCCGAGAGTCAAATCGATCCATAGTTGGGGTGACAGATGTGAAAATTTATGAATATCGAAATCCTATTGCAGTGTCTCGATTTACTTTTCCTACTTGAATCAAATTACAACTTAATTTTCTGAATTATTCAGTGAAATCAACAAAGTAAACACAACTGCAACCTACACATTTATAGATCATTCACTAAACATAACGCACACATGACAAAGTGACACAGATTTTTCGGACAAATGTCCCGGAAAATCCAAATGCGGGAAAATCGGTGCAGCTAGCTCTAGAGGGTTTTATTATTATGCAGAATTTGAATACAACAATATCTGGGCACCAGACATGGTTGGCCCTATAGAGAAAATACACGACAGTAATACCTCTTTCACTCGAAGACAGAAAATATGGCTGATTCACACCCTCAAACGGGATTTACAGATGTTGAGTCCTTTCTGGCCCACCAGAAACACCAACGCTATCCCTCAACCCTCTATGTCAGCCTCTGCGCTGCTCTGGAAAGACCTGCGTGACCCTCATTGGGCTTACACTGCCCCTGCACTGCCCTGATTGGGACAACGTCACCACTGAAGGGTTCCCACTGCCTTTTCGCTGCTCTGGAAAGGCCTGCGTGACCCTCTCTGGGCTTACGCTGCCCTTGCACTGCCCTGATTGGGCCAGCGTCACCACTGAAGGGTTCCCGCTGCCTCTGCACTGCCGTTGACTGGGCTTTGGCGGAACTGTGTAGCTCTAGCTGGCCTCTGCGCTACCCCTAACTGGGCTTTGGCTGAACTGTGTAGCTCTGGCTGGCCTCTGCGCTGCGTGGTGTTGCATCTCTGCAGCTGTTGTATTCTTGGCCTCGGATCAGAATTCCATGCCAATCTCTTCCCCTCACCACATTGCAAACTCACTTTGAAATTCTTAGCAAACCACGCCCTAGAATTTCGACTTAGATTCAGTGCTCTGCCAATGTGTGTTTTCTCTAACTGACCCCAAACCCTTCTCTTATACTTTTTTCATTGGCAAACCAACAATCGTGATCTAATCTCTAATCAACGGCTAAGATTAGAAGCTGCTTGATCGACGTCACTTAGAACATTCTCATCACATGTTTAATTTAATTCACTTTAATCGTTTAATTTTCCTAAGTTAGACTTAGGATCCTTAATTAAAAAGATTAATTATTTGAATAACTATCAAATCAGATGGAATTTCTCCAAACAATTTCTGGGTCTTGGAGATCTCATGCACTCCATCTCCTCCACAAAATTTCGGAGCTAGAGCACATTCTATGCTACCCCAAAATCTCAACAACGCAGTGCCCAGAGAGGGTGACGCAGGGACTGCATACTGGTAGCGCAGAGCCTGCTAGGGGCACCTCATCCGGTGACCGGATCAGCCGGATTTTTCAGTGATTGAGTGAGGTAAAACTCACATTCTTTTTGCCAGTATTTCTCTCTTTGTAACTGAATAACCCTTGAGGTATTCAGTGATGTATTCAGAAATTGCTACTGCTTAATAATACATACCCTCAGATCTGCTGCACCGATTTTCCCACATTGGGTTTTTCAGGGAGTGCATAAGTGAGCCTAGAAGCTACACAGTAGGGAGAAAGAGGAAGCGGTTCGACAATTTTCGGCTGCGATGGCTGTTGATTTTTGGGTAGCATCGGATGTGCTCTAGCTCTGAAACTTTGTGGAGGGTCTAGAACACATGAGAAATCGTTTGGAGAAATTCCACCCAGAACTTAAGTTATTCCAATTATTAATTATGTTAATGGAGTCCCTAAGTCTAACTTAGTGAAATTAAATAATTAAAGGGAATTAATTTAAACATGTGGGTGAGAATGTTCTAAGTGACGAGGATCAAGTCTTTTCTAATCTTAGCCGTCGATTAGAGATTAGATCACGACCATTGATTCTTCAATGAGAAATGTATTCAAGGAAGACTTGGGGTCAGTGGGAGGACACACACACAACGGTAGCACTTGAGCTCAGTCGAAATTCCGGTGCGCGGTTTGCTGAGAATTTTCGAGTGAGTTTGCAGTGCAGCGAGGGGTAGATCAGTAGAGGGATTTCAGATCCGAGGCTGAGAATACATTGGTAGAGAGGCATATTCGTACCAGAGGCGCAATGTAGGCCAAGGAGGAGTGATGCAGAGGCAGCGTAAGCCCAACAAGGGTGACGCAGAGCTAGAAGGGCTCACGCAGAGAGACGCAGAGCTGGAAAAGGCTGACATAGTCACTCAAAGAGCTGTGCTGGGGTTTCAGTGGGCCAGATAGGGCTCGTATTCAGCAGATCCAGAAGGGGTGACACAACCACGCTGAAGGGTGATGCAGTGACTACGTAGGCACCTATGGGGTTCTTAATCCTCAGCTGAATCAACCATATTATCTGTCTCCGGATATAGAGGTACTTCTACCGAGATTTTCTCTGTTGGGTAAACCACTACTGATACCCTAGATTGTATTTAGAATTCTGCATAATAATAAAACCCTCAAGAGCTGCTGCACCAGTTTTCCTGCATTGGGTTTTTTCAGGGACATTTGTCCGAAAAATCTTGTGTGTCCTTTGTTGAATGTGCTTAATTCTTCAGTACTTGATCCGTATGTATGTGTAGGCTGTAGTGTGTTTACTTCAATTTTTTTCTGAATATTTCTGAAAATGACTTGTTAAATTAAAAACACAAGTAGGAGAAGTTAACCATATTTTTGCAGTAGGATTTCTATAATAAGGATTTAAAAAATTTCACAATGGCATCTCATGGTCTTAGAGATCATGATCGGTTGGAGGGATCCTCCAACTACGTAATCTGGAAGGAAATGATCAAATTCTTTCTAGATGAATATGATCTCAAGACTTTCGTGGACAATGTGGTTGTTGTGCCTACAGATTCGGATCAGAACAAAAAGTACAAGTGTGATATGGCTAAGGCCAAGAGATTTATCCTTGATGGTGTTAAGATCATATAGTCTCACGTATCACTGGAAAGAACACAACCAGGGAGATATGGGAGGCCTTGGCCTTGCCATACGATGGAACTTTTAAGCAGCGAAAGATGTACTTGGAGCAGAAGCTCCGGATGATCTAGTTGCAGAAGGGGGAGCACATTGTTCCATTCTTAACGAGACTTCAAGAGATTCGAGACCAGTTGGAAACCGTGGGATCCACCCCAACTGCTGCAACTATGGTGAGTTTGGCCCTTAATACAGTCAAACCTGAGTGGCAAGTTTTTGTGCAAAGTATCTTGGGCAGGGCAACACTTCCTAGTTGGGAGTAGATTTGGGCAGCACTTCAGGAGGAGGAGCTAAGAAGAGATCTGGTCAAGTGCAAGCTTGACAGTAGCAGTGGGAGTGGATCGAAGAATCTGAAGGAGGAGGAGAATGCAACCCTCGCATCGAAGGGGCAGCAAGGGCAATAGAAACAAAAGAGAGATGTTTTGAAGGTGAAATGCTTCAGATGCAATGAGATGGGTCAATTTGCATCACAGTGTCCGTTGAAGAAAAAGGTTTAAAGGACAAGGATGAGAAACACGATCCAAAAGTTGCAGCCGCGAAGATCGAGCAGGATGAGTTTGCCATGAGTGCCCACACTTCTCTAGGAGAGAAATGGGGCGACATAGAACTGTAAGTTCACCTTGAACTTCAGTTGGGAAGGATCCTTGAGGAGCCCACCTCGATCACAACCTTGCTACGCGTGCCCATGATTAGTAGTAGCGGGATGGAGGAGTTTTCAGTGGGAGCGAAGGAGTGATGGAGCGACAGTTGCAGTGGGTAGCAGCACCTACTTCTGAGAAGCGCAGAGTAGAGCAGAGCAACAACAACGTAGTGCAAAGTAGCAACAGCGCAGTGCACAATAATGTAGCGCAGTGCAGAGCAACAACAACGCAGTGCTTCAGAGGGACAATGTAGTGGCTGTCAACAGTTAGAGCCTTCAGCACTAAGGTGCATCCACTGAACGCTTGTTCAGTTTTTTGGGTGATTCCAATTGCTTCTCTCAGCAACTTAGTTGCAGTGTTAGCAATGGCAGTGCTAGCAGCATAGCAGATGCATCACTTGAGAGGGAGCTGTAGTACGAATGCAGCAGTGGCAGTGTCATGGGTAGTAGTACAATTGCGGCAACAATGCAGTGATTGGTAAGCAACTTGTCAGACATCAGGAGTACAGAGGATGCTTCAAGGTCAGAGCAGTATGTGGCATGCATGTTGTTAGAGCACTTTCCTCGCTAAGAGGGAGTGTTGATTTTTGGTAGCATCGAAAGTGCTCTAAGTCTCCAAATTTGTGGAGAGGCTTAGGCATTGGTATTCCAAACAACCCAGAAACTATTTTTGAAAATTTCACTCAGAATATGTTTTATTGTAAAAGTTAATTATTTTAATGGGGACCCTAAGTCTAAACTTAGGGAAATTAATAATTAAAGGGTATTACTAAAACATAGTGAGAATAATCTAGAAAAAGTGAAGATCAAGTCAAGTTATAATCTTAGTCGTTGATTAGAGATCTAATCTCGGCTGTTGATGTCTCAATGAGAAGACTATAAAGGAAGGCTTGAGGGTTATTTGGAAAGACACACCGAGTGAATCAAGTGATCGAATTCTTCGGACGGAGGAAGTGCTTGGACGAAGATCAGATCTAAGTGATTCCAACGCAGTGAGGGGCAGAAGTAGCTTTCGGAGAGAGAATTTTCTTAGCCGGAGAATCATCAACAGAGAGAGGCAGAGAGACGTCCAACATAGCCAGTGCAGAGCCAGACAGGCTGATGCAAAGCCAATGTAGAGCCACATAGGGCTACACAGTGGTTGAAGGGGTTTATGAGATTTTACTGTTGGATCAGTTCCAGAAGTCGGGAGCCGGGGTTTAAGACAGGGAGGTTGAGATATGATTGATCCATAGCTGGGGTGATGCAGTGCCCAAAGATGGTGATGCAGGGACTGTGCAGTGGCAGCGCAGAGCCTGCCAGGGGCAACTCATCCAGTGACCAGATCAGCTGGATTTTCCAATGATTGAGTGAGGTAAAACTCACATTCTTTCTGCCATTATTTCTCTCATTGTAACTGAATAACCCTTGAGGTATTCAACAATGTATTCAGAAATTGCTACTGCTTAATAATACAAACCCTCAGATCTGCTGCAATGGTTTTCCTGCATTGGGTTTTTCTGGGGACTTAGTCCAAAATAAAGGTGTCCTATGTGTGATTTGTTCTTTGCTCAGTTTCCTTGTTTCAGAATCATAAAGTATTAAGTGTAGGCTGCTTCAGTAATTTACTGCAATAATTCATGAAGAAATCTGAATTAATTCTGTAATGTAATTTACAAAATAGGAGTAGTAAATTCAGCTGGTTGCAGTAGGATTCCTGAGATTGTTAGATCTAGTAATTTTCACATCAATCTGGAAACAAGTTTGTATTTGATTGAAAAATCGAATTGAAGATTGGAGAATGGCACAGTAAGGGTGGCTCTTAGTTGGGCCTGAAAGGTGGAAATCATTTTAAGTGAAAACCGGGGGTGACTTCTCTTTAGAGACCAATCTTGCTTCCCTAATCAGGTGCAAGTCCAACTTAGAGGCAATTGTGTTTCACAACCCAGCTTGTGAAGTAATTTTGTTGTGGCATGAGGTAAGAAAGTACAACAATCATTACATTTAGAAAAATTAAAATCTTCTTATTTCCTGTTTTAGTTTAGATTGCTTAGCTTTCAAGTTTCTCATAAGGAAACAAGTATATTTACATTGGGTTATTGAAAATAAAGTTAGATCTTAGGCAAGTTTTGATTCATTGAGTTTGAGTTTGATATGAGCTATGAAATTCTCTTATCTACGGTTCTAGTATCTGTCTTGTTTTGTATTTTTAATTGGCATTCCCATCTATAGTATCAGTGACTTAGTATCTATGGAAACAGTAATGCATATTTATTTTGACGGCTTAATGAGAAAATTGCAATTTATGGTTCTGATTTATTGTGTGTTTGTTATTTGATCATCATGGATGTAGTATAGTAAGTAGTAACTAGTTGTACGATTGAATTTATCTTATGTAAATGTTCTAGTTTCTTATTTCCATGTCCATGTCCCATCTTGTTGTGTCGTGTGACTTAGAGGAGGATGCTAGAAAAGGAAAGATGAAGGATCATGTCAACTTTTAGTCTTTTACTTTAAGAATTTAATATTACCATTAATTACTAGGGTTCAATTTTTTGCTTTCACATTTATTATTTTATTTTAATTTTTTCTTTTTAAAATTTGACTTCTGGTTGTCCCTGGCCATGACCATACGAAACTGGTATATATATATATATATACATATATATCCTTTTGTTTTTGAATTTCACTTTTAGTGATCACTAGTTGTGGTTGCATGATGCTCTATGGAACTGGCCAGTTCAGCGATTTAGGGGCAGTTCTGTACAGAACTGGTTGGTTTGGTCTGAAACTGGCTATTCTGGTTGGGAACCCTCAACTAGACTGGTACAGCCCCAGAACTGGTTGGATTGGTCCGTTTTGCCGGTTCAAGTTAAATTCTGATAACACTGCATACTCTTCTCACATCTTTACATCACGTCTAATTACAATTTGTAACATTATATTCAGTTATAGTGGTTTGACTGCTGAACTTTTAATGCTGCATTATTAGTCTATTTGGTCACATGTTACCAATCACTATCATGTATTTATTTTCATGTTATTACTTTAACAACCTCTACTTCTTGTTCTGACTTTGTTCATCATTGTCTGATCTATATATGCAATTTCAGGTGCGCATTCGAATTTTGGCTATTATTGCTGCACTATTTGGTATCTCAGATGAGGCAGCTACTGCAGTTCACCGATCAGGTCTTCTTGGCATGTTTGAACAAGAACTTAACAGCACAACTGATATGCTTGCTACATTGAATGTCTTGGAAGTTCTATATGAGGTACATAGAGAGCAACCTATCTAGATTGCAAATATTCATGAATGAGGTGAATGTGATCAAGATATTTCTGTTGGATGCCAGCCAGTTTTGTTTTTCATAGAAAGGTATACTATTATGTGTTTAGGCCTCATCTTTCTAAGGAAAAGATAAAACCCTGAAAGCATAGTATGATAATAGTGTTTAAGAATGTTGGCTTTTATCTGTTTATGACAGAAGGAGATATTGTGGATGCTAACAAACCTTTTGAGAGATTTTCTAAATGCATTTTGCTACTGTATGGTCTTCTAAGTATGTAAACAGTGACGCTTATCTTTTTTTAGTTAGCCTGTCAAAGTTCAGCCCTTTTGGATTTCTAAATGCTGAGGAAAATTTATCTATTGAAGAGAATGAGAAGCACTCACATTAGGTCGATGGAAACAATCATTGCATGAACTACCACAAATTGGGTAATGATGGAATATACTTAGTTTTTACATTCTCATAGGATCTTGTTAAAATATAGTGAGTGTAATTATGCTTTGCGATTCTTTTGTTTCAACTGACTGGTATGTTGTTTAATTATGTACGATCACATAATTAAGACATTCATTCTAATCATTAGTGCTGGAATGATATGCATTTAAGATTATATAAGTGGGACATCTAACCTAAAGGATAATTATGACATAAGAATATTGGATTTCACTATTAATTTTTATATGTATGTGTTTGAGTTTGTATATTAAGTGACCATCGATTCTAGTTGTGGTGGAGAATGTAACCACTGATTACAATTGAATATGGAATGCATCTCTGCTTGAAATTATTAATACTTTTTATGGCATTGCAGTCTTACTGCTTCTGATGAATTCTTTAAATCAACGTTTATCGTTTTCGACTTATATTGTTATTGATCATTTTCTGAATTAACTATCTCATTGCGTTTTATTTCTGGTTTATCTCTGTTAGAATTATTTGAAATTTAAACGAAAGGTCTGTTGTAAATTACGTTGTAAACATTAAATGTAGAGTCATGGCACTTCATGAAATGGATCGTCTATAGAAGAAACTTTTCTGCCCGTTTTATATTCTTCTCAGCCTCAGAATTTCCACTGCTACATTGGGTTCTTCTTATTGAGTATTTCCTTTTACTATGAGAATAATGTATTAAAGGCTGTCTGATATCATTTTCCAATCAAGTTTTCCAAATTTTCTGGATGTTCTTTACTTTGTTAATGTCTTTACAGATAGTAACAACTCCAATTGCTGCAAAGTTTCTCTTAACAAAAAGCTTGCTTCAGCGATTAGCTGCTACCATAAGGTAAAATGATAGCTTACAACATTTGAGACCTTTGTATACAGAGGGTTTGATTTTTCTGTAGCTGCAAATATTTCCCACATCGGGGAAATTTTGAACCTTTGATAAGCAGGACATTGTTTATGCATCTGCAGTAATAGTGCTGTGGATTCATTGTTGCGATCAAGGTCTATTACAATAAGTGCAAGGCTTCTTTCTTCTGATGGCATCTACTCTGCAGTTGATGAATTTGGTAAGCAGAGGATTTATTAGATCGATATTTGTATGGATTGAATCGATATTTATGAACTTACTCATGCAAAACTCATACTATCATTTCATTCTTGATTTTAACATATGTTTGACGTATGAATGTTAGTTTACTTAATGTTTGTTACTACAAAAATAGTGATGTAAGTTCTGGTCAAGATTCTTGTGAATTTATTATTATTTATATATAGAATATTTCAAAGCTTTTGGGTTATATCTGAGTCTGTCTTATTTCTTTTCCAGCTAAGATTGAGATATATCTTTGATCATTTTGAAATAGAAACAAAATAAGGAGTATAGTTCTTTCATCAATTTGTTTTTTTTCATTTCATTTTTTGTAATATTTTCTCTTGAGAAATTTCCTAGATACCCACTGTACCTTTTAAGGTTTATTTGAAATCCCTATGAAGGTTTTTGTCAAACAGTTTGAGACTGTGTTACTATATGAATATTTTCTCACTTCGACAAATAATAATAAAGTACAAGACTAAATACTTGAGTGCAAGTACAACTCAGCTCAAGCATAGGATATTTATATGAGACTAGCATGCTATTTATCACTGGAAAATGCACGTTACAGTCATTTAAATCACAGGTTCTTGGTCATACAACAGCAATATTATACTTCAATGTTCTAGTATGTAAACAAGGCATAGAGCAAAAGGTGTAGATAAACCCGGTGTAGATGATTATTAGTACCAATCAGAAAATACAGTCCCCTTTTTAACAGTGTTCCAGCAGCTTTCTTACAGAGATATGCTGTCCATAAATAAGAATGACAGTTCAGACTTCAGGTACAGGTTCCTATGCTCTCACCCAACAGTATATAGGAGCTGGAATAAATTTGCGATAGCAGCCAGAGATAGGAACAGTGCACATCCTGGTTAAGAGGAGAAAAATGCCCAGAATAGAGGCACACTTCGACCCCAGTACAGTCACCAACACGAGCTGCCCAGATTGAGTAACTCAACCCCCAAATGAAAATGTCCTCAGGTATGCACCAGTAAAAGAGACCAAAGCCAACAGCAAGAGGATGTAACATCGACCCTTCTGGACCAAGGAAAGTAGGCTCACCGTGTATAATCTTCGTCCAGCAAAATACACCAGAGATTTGACCTCCTTACATTGGGAAAATCATGCCACAAGAAGCTAGTAACCTGGACAGTGTTTTCTCTATGGAACTTGTCCCCTATCTTTAGTAAACTCGTCCAGCACAAGAGAGAGTGGGGTTCTTAAGACACTGGTTCGAACCCCTTCCTTGGCCAGATTCGGTCTTGGGAACTTGGCTCTTCACTGTCTTCATTCCAACCTGAAAAGATGAGAGAGAAAATACCCAATAAGACAATGAAATCAACTGATAACACTTCTCTACCTTAATGTCTCCCGTAAATCATCTTCTCCTTTGAATCCCAATGGTGAAATCTGAGTGATTTCACTCCTTGAACTAGTTAGAGTGTATAGTTTCAACAATGAAATTAGCTATGGCAGCTAGGGTTTCCCAAACCCTAAACTCCTCTCCAAAACTCTCTAAGAACTCTTTTTCTCAAATTGCAAGTGAATGATGAGGAGAGACCTCCTCATTTCCCTTTTTATAAATCATTTACTTTTCCCCTCCTATTAAATATTAAAAACACTTTTCCTTTCTTTATTTAATAAAGTGACTTTTATAAACTAATTAAAGTCACTTTTAATGTCGGAAAATCCTTAATTTTCCTCCGTTGTCACACTAGCCACCTAAAGCCCCTTTTCATCATCTTGCTCTGTAGATCTTTTCACCCCTATTCCAACGAGCTATTACACTAAGGTGTTTCTCCAAGTAATTGGCCCGAAACAACACCTTAAGCATAATTAATTAAGATATCCCTGTTAATAACTTTGTTTTACGAAAATCGTCGGAATGCAACGAAACCAAGAGAAAACCGTGCAAAATTGATCTTGATGATGAAATATGGTAAGTGATTCTAGTCAGACCCAATAAACTCTTCTAAAACTCTCCGGGCCCACCAATGGAGTAATCTCGCTCTTATGACCACACTGACACGCTCCGGAAATCCCTCCTAGCGACCTCACCAAGTAATCCAAAATTTGGGGACATTACATTTTTTCCTAATTTGTTGAAGTTGGATTGAAAAATGTGGTTTCATAGGGGACCAAGAATAGTGATGCAAGCTATTGTTAGTCTTCTTTCTTCTGATAGCATCTAAATTGCAGTTGATGAATTCAATAAGAAGAGGACTTCTCAGATCAAGATTTGCATGGATAGAATTGATATTTATGGACTCGCTCATGCAAGACTAATACTATCATTTCATTCATGACTTTAACATATGTTTGAAATATGAATGTTAGTTTACACAATGTTTTGTTACAACAAAAATAGTGTTGTTACTACAAAAATAGTGATGTAAGTTCTGCTCAAGCTTTTGTGCATTTTTTTTGAGATGATGGGGTATTTTAAAGCTTTTGGGTCATATATAAGTCTGTCTTATTTTTTTTGCAGATATGATTGATGAGAGATATGCTAGACTATTTCGAAATTGCAGGTATGTTTTGCAGTTTATCCTGATGATCGGTGACATCTGAAGATGGATTTTAGGCTGAGCACTTCATGATGATGAGGGATGAACTCATTGTTCGGCCCCATTACATGCTTTATCATTGGTGCATACCCTTTGGGTCTCCTTGGGATTGTTTAGAGTTCGCTCTCTTAGACTGCAGATTGAGACTGACCACCAGATTGAATAATCAAACAAGATTTGTTAGTTGTGCCATCTCCATGAAATTGAGACTGAGGAGCATTTCATCTTCTGTTGCCCCATTTATTATGAGATATGTGGGAGATTTCATTGCTTGTCTAGGGGGAGGCAAAGCCTATCCAACTTCTTCCAATACTCAGACCAGAGATGTCTAGCCATTTTCATGTAGGAGGCCCTCAGTCTTCATGCACACATTCTCCAAACTCCTCCTTGACCAAATTCATTTCAATAGATTATGCCCTCCTTTTAGGTGCTCCCATCAACTAGGGCCATGTTAACAACCAAAAGTGGGTGATTGTTGAGAAATCGAGGGCAGCTTAATTAGGGTTTATTCGATTTGATTTCTCCTAACTTTTGATAGTTGTTTGTGACATTCTTTTAGATTCTTCTTCTCCTTGTTATTAATATGTTCTTTTATCTTCAAACAACTACCAAAAATATGAAGATCATCAAAGACAAATGGACACCAGATGTAGACACTCAGCCAGGGCAACACCCCTATGAAGGGGGAAAGCCACTCACACTCTTCCACTAATAGATTCAAATCAAATGAGACAATCCAAGACCTTTAGACCAAAACAAAAACCTCCTCCAATCAAGTCTGCCTCTTCTGACTTCAACGGAATCAAAGTCAAAGTTTTCATGATTGAGATCCCATCCTTTATTCTACTTCAGGGATTTTTGGCCTGTAATCGATTGATCCTGCAATTTTCCTTAATTTCGCATGTGTCACAAAAGGGCAGATAGAAACTTCATTTCTTTTCCTCGACAATGGTCTATCCTTCCTTTAATATGGATCTTCTTGATTTTCCAAGAAAAATAGGTTCCTTATTCTTCTTGTTTAGCATTAGAGACTTCAGAACGAGTTCTTCCAAGTTGTAGATCGAGTTCATCTGCAACAGTCGAGTAGCCAAACATGTTCTCAGGTGAACCCACTCAACCTGATATCACTGCTATGGGTGTACTTCAATCCAAGCTCGACTGTTCCTTGAAGGTACTTGAGAACATGCTTGGCTGCTGCCCAATGAGCCCTCTTAGGTTCTACCATGAACTGATTGAGGGTATTGCCAGCATAATAGATGTCTGGCCTTGTGTTTACCAGATGCATCAACGATCCTATGAGTTGCCTATACAACATAGGATCAACCTCATCATCTTCGGACGTGTTGATTTTCTTCTAGTTGGTGATCGTTGGAGTCGTCATGGGTCTACAGTCCTCCATCTGAAATCTCTTTAGAATCTTTGTAGTATATCTTCCTTGACTAAGAATGATCTCCCCCTTCTGCTGCCAAACTTCCAACCCCAGAAAATAGTGCATTAGCCCTAGATCCTTCATGTCAAATTCCGCAGCCAAATTCTTCTTGTAGTCTGTGACGAACCTTGATGATCCTGTCAAGAATAGATCATCTACATATAAAACCAGTATCAGGGGCTCACTCCCTACCCTCAGATAGTAGAGATTGGAATCTGAGTCACTCTTGATGAATCCCATTTTCTGCAAGTAGTTGTCAATTCGACCATACCAGGTTCTAGGAGCTTGCTTCAGTCCATACAAGGCTTTCTTTAGACTACATACATGTGTCTTCTAATCATGTGTCTTGAAGCTTTCTGGTTGTTCTATACACCTCTTCCTCTATCACCCCATTCAGGAATGTCATCTTGACGTCCATCTGGTGAATCTCCTATCTCATCTATGCAACAAGGGATATCACAGATCTAATAGAGGCATATTTGGCTATTGGGGAGAAGGTTTCTTCATAGTCGATCCCTTCCTTCTGAGCATAACCCTTAGCCACAGACCTGGCTTTAAATTTCTTGATGCTGGCATCTGCAACATACTTGATCTTGTAGATTCACCTTGATCCTACAACTAATCTTTCCTGGGGTCTGGGGACCACTTCCCAAACATCATTCGTCATTATGGAACTATACTCTTCCACCATTGCATCTACCCACACTTGGTGCTGAGCTGCTTCCCGAAAACTGGAAGGTTCTCCGACTTGAGCAACCAAGGCTTGATACCTCTCAGGCTGCTTACGCTGTCTCTTCTCATTTCTGGGGACTCTGACAAAGTCTTCTGCATCTTTCAGAATTTGTCGTAGCTCCCTGCTCGTTCTCCCACTGGTGGTGGGTGGATTTACCGGCTCTCCCTCTTGCAAGTCCTCGGGAGACATGTCCCATGGATCCCCATGCCTTGGAGAGGCAACTGAATTCTCTGCCGCTGGTTGTTGAGGCTGAACCAACGGATCATCCTCAAACTGCGTAGTAGAAGGCAACTCGCGAGATCTTCTGAAGGCCTTCTCCTCCCTGAATTTCACATCCCTTCGTACTACGACTTTCCTGCTCTCAGGAATGTAGATGCGGCATGCCTTTGCATTCTCACTGTATCCTACCAGATACCCCTTTTCCGTAGTCATTTCCAACCTCTTCCTCTTCTCACTGGGCACATGGCAGTAAGCTATACTGCCGAAGATCCTAAAGTGACTCACTTCAGGCTTGCTGCCAGTGAAGACATTTTCCGGCGTGATCTTACGCAATGCAGCGTGAGGAGTCTTGTTTTGAACATAGACAGGCTTCAACCCATAGAAATTTGGGCATATCTTGATCATACAACATCGCCCTTGTCGCTTCGACAATAGTCCTGTTTTTCCTTTCTGCCACAACATTTTACTTCGGATTATATGGAGCTGTCCACTCTCTTCTGATACCTTCCCTTGCGCAGAACCAAGTGAATTCCTTGTCTATGTATTCACCACCATTATCTGAATGCAACACCTTGATCCGCTTTCCTGTCAGATTTTCTACCAGAGGTTTAAACTCTTTAAACCGACTGAAGACTTGGTCCTAAAAAAGTAAATCTAGTTTTTTCTGGAATGGTCATTAATAAAGGTGACAAAGTACTCGACACCACTAAGAGCTCTAATGGACATTGGTCCACAAATATCCAAGTGTATCAAGTCCAATACACCCTTGGCCCTATTGTTGCTTCTCTGATACGCTGCCTTGGCATATTTTCCTAATACACATCGTTTGCAGACATCGTCCCGTTTAGTGCTCAGTTCTGGGACTCATGTGACAGTCTTCTTGAGAATTTTTAACGACCCATGATGCAAATGTCCCATTCTTCTGTGCCATTGCTCATTCAGGTCCGTTTCATCAGTGCTGCCAACTAATGACATTGAGGATTCAAGTTGCAACTTGTAAAGTTTGTTGCTTCTTACTCCGATTTGTGCCTTCTTCCAACTGGGGTGTTGGACGTAGACCTTGTTGCCAATAAAGTAAACGTCATAGCCTCGGTTTTGAAGTTGAGACACTAAGAGTAAGTTCATCTCCAACTCGGGCACATGCAGTATATTAGTGGCCCAGATCTTATTTCCAGGCTTGGTCTGAAAAACTATGGTACCTATTACAATAGGGGTACATTTTGCTTTATTACCCATGGTTAGTTTAAAACTCATCTACTCCTCTCGGTAGTCAGAAAAACATTCTCGTACTCCTGTCATATGAGCAGAAGGTCCACTGTTAATGTACCAGACATCAGAAGAAGCAGTGCTTGACATGCAAGAAAATTCTTCTTCAAGTCTGGATGCCAGAATAGAAACATCATGATCCATCTGTTCAATCATGCTTCTTTCCTTCCCTGGGGAACTGCGTGAACCCTTCTAAGTTGCTGCTGCAATGTCAGACTTCCGTCCAATAGTAGATTCTCCGTTCCTGTTACTCGTCTCTGGCTCTGATACCAAGTGAAGTTTCCAATCTGAAAAGTCTATAGTTGCAGTGATAGATTTATTCCTCCTACTTATTATTTTAATAAGTTATTTACAGAAATCTATTGGTAAATTTCGAAATAAATACAACAACAACATGCACAAATATATATGCAGAGAAGTAAACAGTGAAGGACATAATCACAAGAATCAATCACATGTACACAGTTGTTTTTGGACCATTGTCCTCGAAAAACCCAATGCGGGAAAACTGGTGCAATAGATGAGGGTTTTATTAAATTATTCAACAAATGATTCTTTACAAGGAATATATTGGCAGATAAAATCTGAAAACACCTAAGATGGAATTCTCGGCTCCTCCCGACAAATATTTGACACCCTAATCAACCTCTGCTTCTCTTTGTTCCTACCTGTGTGTTTCTCTGCCCAGTCTCTGCGCTGGACTACGTAAGTCTGCGTAGGCTCTACGTGAGTCAGTGCATTGTAGCCCTGTGCTGCCTCTTGTGACCCATTGCTTCCCTCTGTCCCTGACCTCTGTCACTACTGACTCCCTCCTCCTTCTGCTTCTACAACTCTCCGCCCTGCAACTCTCCCACTGAGATCGAATTCTCTTACTTCATAATTGATCTCTTTCGGGTACTAAGTGTAGCCCGACTTGTTTTCCAAATGATCCTCAAGCCCTCTTTTATAATATTTTTGTTGATGATTCAACGACTCAGATTATAAGTTTAATCAATGGCTAAGATTAAAACTTGACTTGATCTTTGTTTTTTAGAAGATTCACACTCTGACCTATTAATACCCTTCAATTATTTTAATTCTCTAAGTTTAGACTTAGGGTCTCCATTAAAATAATTAATTATTTTAATAAGTCATGAACCGAGTGGAGTTTCCACAAACATTTTTTGGGTTCTTTGGAATACTGATGTTTAAGCCTCCTTACAAAGTTTGAGACTTGGAACACTTCCCGATGCTACAAAAATCAACACCCACTAGTCCATTGTTTGTAAGCTCTTTAAATCGATTTCTTTAAATGGCGTTTTGTATTGGAAGGCAATGGGACGCATTGGATCTTATGTAGGGTTGCAAATGGTCTCCATTTTGGGTTTGGTCTCCCTATACGGGGTCCTAACCCTCCAGAGGGAGACATTGGCACATGTAGGGTGTGTGTGGAGATTCATGAGCCTCCATAGTAGTAGACAACATTCCACGGATCCCCAAAGATGTTCAGAGATTGCTCGAGAGTCACATATTGGACGATGAAGATGCACTAGGTTCACCATGCCTAGGTGTCCCCATAGTTGTACCATGCAGTTGGCAGATGACCCAGGACTTGTACGCTGATGTGGCATCACTTACACTATCATCTGAGCCCTTGCAGATGGTCTACATGCATCTTAGATCTATTTGGAAACCCATGAGCGTACTTGTGTGCCCCCACACCCATTGGGAGCACCACAAGTTTATTATTTGGAGAACAAGGGGCCAACCTCTTGTCTACTACTTTTGGGAGTCCTATTCATCATTATGGCACTTATGGACTTCATTAGGCTTCTTAGAAGGCCCAATGGGATGTACTATCATTCGACCTCTTGAAAGGCTTATTCTTTTGTTTATGAGCTAATTTGGTGGGTTTGTCACTAAAAGTTAGTTATTTTGCACATTTTTTTATTCTAGCGGCTAATGTAGGCCTAATTAGTGAAATCCAACTCATTAGAAGTGTATAAATACAAGCGATGTGATTTCATTTTAGCATCATCACTTGGATGGATCACTCACTCTTGTGATATTTCGCTATTCTTTTTGGAGGATGAATTTTTGGAGCATGGAATGAATTTTTATGTTTGGATCATTTTCTCTTGTCTTGGAGCTTCTTGATTGGCAAAGTTTTGATGGTTGGATACACTCTTAATACATGTAAGTGCAATTTAATGCTATTCTTTCTTTCTATTTTTGTGACATAAATTGTTGCTGGGATTTCGCTATAATAGGGCTAATTTACTGCATCCATTTAGGCGTAGTTGTGGAAATTGTGTTTCTAGATAGTGCTGTTTCATGTATGGGCCATGTATTATGAGTGAATGTTCATATAGATGCTTGATCGTTGACATTCATCTTGATATGCCATCTATTTTGCAAAACGAAGTATAAAGTCCTTGAAGCTGCTCTCGCTGTTGCCCTAATTCTATGTGAAGTTTTCTTTGAGGCCTCCTTAACATAGAAAATTCAATATCCATAGTCATAATTCTACTTGACTCCAATCTCCCGAAACGATTAGGCACTGGTCCTCCATAGGTGATCACCTCAAGGATTATTTCTTTCACCTTTCCTTCTGTTCGAGGACTAGCCAACATAGGTCACCTAGGGCATCAATTATCTCCCAATTTATGCATTCAAACACTTCAATTTTTGGTCCACAACTGCGCTGAGGTGTCCTCAAGAAGCCCTCCAAATTTCATGAGATTCCAATGGTGGGAACTTGAGATATCGCAAGCCCTAGCTCGAAGACCGATTCTTGCCCTTGGTTTCCTTAGGCTAGAAACCTCACTAGGATCATTGCATTACCTTTCATTAAAAATTCCGTCCTTGATCCCCTTCTCCTCCTTGATTAGGTCAAGCACATCATTGGTTTCTCAACCCCATTCCCTTGAACTAACCTCGGGTCCACTTGGTCCCGTGTGGTCCCACAACTTATTGAAGCCAATTTCACAAAGACCACTTGGAAGCCAAGTTTCCACAAGGATTTTAGGACATAAGAATCTTCTTGACAAGTCATATACTCAAACCCTAGCTCTTAGAATTCCCCTAAGTGCTTCCTAGAGAGTCGTTCACCTTGATTTCAACGCAAGCAATCCATATATCTGAGCTTCCCTTGTGAATAGGCTTTTGCGATCACCTCTCATCCTATCATTGGTCCATTCATTTTCGTTATCCTTATTAAAACGGGTCTCCTCCCATTGGTGAAAGTCCGTAAAGAGTAGGGAGCCTTAGCCGAGGTGACAGTGGGCTATTGCTCCGTTGTTTCCCTTGACCTAGTGGTAGCCCTTCAAGGATCCCCTTTTAGGACCCCTACTAGTTTGAGCGGTAACATGGCCCTAGGTGGCCTAGTGTGATTGATGATGTCTCATGATATTGTACTTTGTATCTCAGCTGAACATTTGATGAATATCTAAGAAGAAGAATCTGTTTGGGTTTTCCCCCTTGTGGGGTTTTGCGTTGGTCTCTTATCTAATTCCTGGTGTCTCTATTGTGCACGCTTTTCTTCTATTGTTCTTTTCTGTTCCGCTACATTGTTGATGTTATTGTTCTCTCTACATAATTGCTAGTTATGTTATGATATTATTGGGTGAGTGCAATATATAAATGATGAAAAAGTTTCAAAATGCAATTATCTACAACAGAGAACAATCTAGCCCTAAAAATTAACACTAATCTTTGATTAATGTTTAAACTTTAAGATCATTGTTCTTTTTACATGTTAAATACTTCCACTCATATTGGCTCTCGGGAAGGAAGAGATGGCGGTAAGTAAAAATCTAGGAATTTACCCCAAATTTAATCCAAGAGACGCTCTGATCTGTGCATATCTGTCCAGGCAGATGCAGCCAACAGTTTGCTGGATAGATGCTAGCCTATGGCAGCATAGGGAAACCAACATTCTCTTGAGTCTTAATGAAGCTTTGTAATTGTATTTCTTATTTTCTTTCCAGCACATTTGAGTTACTGTGTGAATGGTATATTACGTTTTATGTTCCTGTAATTACTCTTTTTCATATTCTCCTTTGTGTGGTCTGTTTCCTCTCCTTGAATGTGGTATTAGATGATAACTTAAAATATGATTATTTTCGATTTTGCAATTTACAGAATTGATCACAAATTTTGATTTATCTGCACTGTTTTACTTTCATCTTTTAAGTTTAGGGAGCAAATTGGCCACTAGGGCATCCTCCATGTTGAAGTGGATATCCAGGTCCAATTTGTTCTGGCTCCTTTTCTTGATCAACTTTTCTTGTTAAAATTACTTGCAAAGTTCTTGTCACTGATTTATTTTAAAACATACACACACACACACACATATATATATGTTTTAAGATATATATATATATATATATATATAATGGTCACAACCAACTGAGTACTGTTGATGAATAATATCTTAATGATTGCAGATGTAAAGAGTGCTGTGCAAGCTATTGACTGGGACTTAGAGAGGTTGAAGGCTACAGACAGCAATGAACGAGAAATTGCACTTGATGCACTCAGCCAAATTGGTACAGGTAAGATTTTGGCTCTTCTTAGCTTCTTTCATTGGAGGACTTGGAAGTTGAAGTTACACTGTTTTCTTTGGGCCAAATTAATGTCAAATGAGTTGATATATTATTGCCATTTTCTTCTCCACCTAAATTCTAGATGTAAGGATTTCGAGTTTGCTGCTGGTTTAAGTGTGGTCTTATGCTGACCTATTATAATCTAGATTCTAAATTGAGCATGTGGATCGTGTGGGTGAATGTAATTATGTTATGGTCATAGGCAATTCTTATATCGATTACTAGAACTGATGGTAATTGGAAAATCAATGAAGTATTTGAAGTATAACTGCTTTGTTTGTTGGATGAAGCACATTTAATCGGCATTTGATTGAAGTTATACGTAACAGTCATTTGCGCTTTCAGTTAGTGTCTATTGAAGTTACTGAATTGCTATAGTCAACAGTGGGCAAGTGGTAGGAGATGACTGCTTTGTTGCAGCTGTCCCCAGTCAAGCTGACAGAGCATCCAAAGGGAAAAGTCAGGTGAAAAATCTATAAGAGATGAATAAATTAATAAATGTCAATATGAAAGACAGTGTGTCTGCCATATTTTACCCAACTATTGATTGAGATAATAGAGATTATTGTTGGAACTTTCTCTTGGACTATGTAGGAGTGGTCTCTGAGAAAGAAGTGAAGAAATCCCCATGGGTTGTCATTATGATCAAAGCCAATTATTACATCAGTTAGAAGTTATAACTGATGGCCATAGGAAATTCTATGAAGTATTTTAAGTATAGATGGTTTGGTTTGTTGGAAGAAGCGGGTTGATTAGTATTATTACAAAAATTGATGGGAAAGAAGTAGAGGTTTCTATTGAAAAATACATTTCAGATTCTGATTGAGTATGAAAACTCACAAAGGTGTCATCAGCAATAGTCGTGTGCATTAGGCAGACTTGTAAAGGGGAGGAATCAAAGGTCTGTTTTGAAGTTATAGGCCTGATACCCACCACCTTGCTGGGTATTAAAAGGGGATTGCTACCCACCAAAATTGGTTACCCCATAGGAGAAAACTTTTTCTCTTATCTTGGATAGCTAGCCAGCCAATATTCCTACACATTTGCTTATTGATGATGATATGCTAGTTCCTTCTGTGAAATTTTCACTATGAAAATTATTACTGCAGTATTCGATTTATTTCACCTACTTATTTGATAAGTTATTTACAGATGCTTCAGTAAATTTTGAAATAAATACAGCTGCAGTACTTCACTCTAATCAAAAGCAGCAGAACAAAAATAACGCATATAGCACAATAGAAACAACCACATGAGCACAGTTATTTTTGGACAATTGTTCCCGGAAAAACCCAATGTGGAAAAACCGGTGCAGCAAATGAGGGTTTGTATTTATCTTCAATAGTGAAAAGATATTTTACAAAAGTCTTGATGAGCAAAATAAAATAGCATACACCTGATGTGATTTTTCCGGACAATCCGGAAGAATTCCCGACACACAGGATGACCTCCTGCACCCTCTGCGTCAGTTTGCATAGCCTCTCTGCGCAGTCCCTCCCTAGACTACGTAAGTCTGTGTGGAGGGCTTAGTGCTATTGTTGAGCACTGCCTCCCCTTCAACCTTCTGCTTTTCTGCTTCTCTGTCTGCTTACTTCTCCCTTCTTCTGTCTCTGCAACACCGCCTATACAAACTCACCTAGTGAAATCAAATTCTCTTACTTCAGAATCGATTTCCTTCGGGTACTGAGAATGTGCCCGGCTTGTTTTCCAAATGACCCTCAAGCCTCCTCTTATAGTCTTCTCACTGATGAATCAACGACCAAGATTATACCTTTAATCAATGTCTTAGATTAAAAGATGACTTGATCTTCATTTTCTAGAAGATTCACACTCTGCTTTATTAATATCCTTTAATTATTTAATTTCCCTAAGTTTAGACTTAGGGACCACATTAAATTAATTAATTATTTTAATAAAGCAAGATTCGAGTGGAATTTCCACAAACAATTTTTGGGTTCTCTGGATAACTGTTGTCCAAGTCTCTCCACAAAATTTGAGACCTGGAACACTTTCCGATGCTATAAAATCAACACTCCCTCTTAGCGAGGAAAGTGTTCAAGCAAGGTACCAATTGTATTGCTATGATTTTAGGGCATCTGTTGCGCTGCTAATGTCCTGGCTGCTACCTCTCATCTCTGCGCTGCTGCCCTCTGTACTGCTGCTTGTGACACTATCTTTGCTGCTGCCTCATCCATACTGCAACTCCCTCTGTCTCTGTAGACCACCCGTTCCCTTACTGGAAAGGGTTCTCGACCATCCCCATCTTCTCTCTGAAGTAAGTAAACTTGACCTTACTCAGAGCCTTAGTGAAGATATCTGCCACCTGTTCTCCTGTAGGAGTGTACCTCAATTGTACAGCGCCCAGTTGGACGTAGTCTCTGATGAAGTGGCATTGAATGTCGATGTGCTTCAACCGGTCATGGAACATAGGATTCTTAGAGAGCTTGATGTAGCTCTGATTATCACACATAATTCCGGTCAGTTCCATCCTCTTCTTGAGTAAGTTCAAGAGTAGTTTACGAAGCCATATGGTCTCGCATGAAGCTATGCTTGCTGCCATATATTCTGCCTCAGCTGAGCTCAGTGCGACATACTTCTGTTGGCTACTGCACTAGAAGGTCATCACTGATCCGAGACTGAAACAGTACCCACTGGTACTTTTCCGATCTACTGTGCTACCAGCCCAATTTGCGTCTGTGAACCCACTCAACTGGATTTCACTGCCTTTGGTGTACTTCAACCCATACTCGACTGTCCCCTTCAAATATCTGAGAACATGTTTGCCTGCTGCCCAGTGAGCCCTCCTTGGTTCAACCATGAACTGACTGAGGGCGTTCATTGCATAACAGATGTTTGGTCTAGTATTGACCAAATACATCAATGATCCAATGAGCTGCCTATACAAAGTAGGGTCAGCTTCATCATCCTCGGATGTGTCTATCTTCTTCCAGTTTGTAATCATGGGCGTAGCCATGTGCCTACGATCTTCCATCTGAAACCTCTTTAGGATCTCTGTAGTGTATCTTCCTTGACCAAGGAAAATTTCTCCCTTTTGCTGCTGGACCTCCAAACTAAGAAAATAGTGCATCTGCCCCAAATACTTCATGTCGAATTCGGTAGCCAAATTCTCCTTGCAGTTTACGATGAGCTTAGATGACCCAGTGAGGAATAGATCATCTACATATAATACCAAGATTAACGACTCATCCCCTACCAAGGTTACTTAGGAGCGGGAGTGCAGAGCGCCATTTTTAAAAGCTTTCGGTCCGGAGCGTTTTCGGGAGCGTTTATATATATATATATATATATATATATATATTTTTTAAATATTTTGATGCATATATGTCAACAAAAACATGTAGAATGATGAATTAGACATAAAAAACATAAAAACATAGTGAATCATATAACATCAATCATCTAGAAGTTATAATCTTCATCAACCACGCCCACGAGTTGGAAACATACAACATATTTACTCGCAAATTCAATCTGAAGGTTTCAAGCTTTCAAAATTCAATATATAACATTTATCATCATTGATTTCAAATTTCAATAACTAACATTTATCATCATTGATTCATTGATTTCAAAATTCAATATACATTTATCATCATTGATATATAACATTTATCATCATTGATTTCAAATTTCGCATCTAACATTTATCATCATTGGTCCATTGATTTCAAAATTCAATATACATTTATCATCATTGATATATAACATTTATCATCATTGATTCATTGATTTCAAAAATTCAATATATAACATTTATCATCATTGATTCATTGATCACCATATAACTTTCATGAAGCATCATATTCATAATTCATAATGACTTGTAAACAACAAACTTATAAATGCCAACTTCAAAGTTTCACCTTTCAAATTCAAACTTCAAACTTAAATTGTCATTAAATATATGAAATCAGAAAGAGTCAAGTTTCAACTGTTCAACTGTCAACAACAAATAGAAAATACTAGTAAACAACAAATCTATTTTATCTGGCTGGCCCCTTGCCACGCCCACGAGAAATGTCTAATTTTTGTGAGCCACGAGGAAATGTTGGTCTTCTAGTACTCTCAGGAGTACCACAACCACGACTAGAAGGTGGAGGCTGGATCTGCAAAGGAACAACAGTGTGATATCGAGGAGTGGCACTGGCACTGGCACTGGCACTGGCACCTGCACTGCTACCAGTAGATGGTGGGACTGGCTTTGTGTGTGGCGGTGCTGCTGATGCTTCATCATCATCCCTATAAAGTTCTGCTTCCAATTCTTCCAGATGTAACGTGCCGTCCTCCAAATTATCATCCTCTGGGTTGTTGTCCCAGACTTTGTATGATTGATCCTCATGTGCCCAATCACAGTAATGGCTCAACAACCTCAAGTTATAATGCACATAAACCAAGCTTTCAACTCGGTTTTCATTCAGCCTGTTTCTTCTCACATTGTGTATAACGCTGTAGGTGCTCCAACACCTCTCTGCAGAAGAAGTGTTCACAAACTATGAGAGAACTTTTTTAGCCAACTTTGGCAAAAGTTCCATACTGCCATATGCTTCCCACCATGTGAGAACATCAAATCTGTCCCTGTCTTCCATTGCATGGAAAGAACCAAAGTTAGCAGTGCAACTGAAGTATTTGCCTAATTCAAGGCGCAATCTAGCACACTTTTCCCTGTCGGGTACCAACTTGTCCAATGCTTTCATGTACCCCTCTTGTACCTCTAGATCTGTGTGAGGTTTCACCCTAACCGCACCTCCAGGTGTAGGTTGGCCCAACCAAGATGGAGAGTAATATTTTGGCGTAAGGATATATGCCAAAGCATGTAGTGGAACATTGAGTTTATTCCACCGTGCACACACACAGTCATGAATCATAGCATACAAGTTGGGATCATTATCCTTAACAGTATCTTTTATTTGCCCCAACATGCTATCCATCTGCTCATAAACCTCTCTAATCACTGGTTTATTAGTATCTGCAAAGCGAATCATGTTATAAATGGGCTTGGTAAAATTCAAAATTTCCCTCATACGTGCCCAAAACAGAGGGTCAAGGGCGGTCTCCTCCACATGTTCGAAACCTTGCCTGTCAACTATTGTTGCTGCCCTGTCCTTTAATAGTTGCCAGTGTGGGCTTGATACCATTGCAGCCAATGACTCTCTTACCTTCAAAAGGCGCCTGAAGGTGAGGTAATAGCTAGCAAATCTAGTTTTTGCTATCTTCAACAACTCCAATTTGGACCGAGTACGGAGAAGCCCATGGGTATTGCTATGATTTGTAATAAATTTGATCATTTTTTTACCTCTCTTGTACAAATCACCAAGCCATTTGAATTGAGGTTGTTTGTTTTTGATGATATCATGCATCAAAAGGTTCATTGTGTGAACCAAACACCCAGACCAAAAAATGTTTGGGTATTTATCCTCAATAATTGCTCCTGCTGCCTTACAGTTAGCAGCATTATCAGTGATGACCTGTATGACATTGTATGGCCCAGTCTTTTCAATTATATCAAGTAATGGTTCTGCAATGTTAATGCCGGTTTTGAATTTGTCTGAATAATCATATGCTGCCAGGAAGATTGCACCACTAACCGACACAGCCAAAACACTTATCAATGGTATTCCTTTTACATTGGTCCATCCATCAGAGACAATGGACAACCCATGCTCATTCCACGAACTTGTCATTCTAGCCAAAGAATTGTTTATTTTAGCTTTTTCATGATCAAGACCCACGGTTCTAGCCTTGTCATACCCAGGGCTTTTGTATCCTTTGGGGGCATCATTAATGGTAGAAACCATTTCATGCCAATAAGGTGAGCGAAGAACATTGAATGGCACCCCACATGCATATAGAAACCGGTAAAATTTTGAATCCACATCATTCCTACACCCTTCGTCCAGGTAATCGGATATGGTTCTACGCCTTAATCCAATGCCACTGCCTCCAAAACCACTGGCATGGGTGGAAGTTGAACTTGTTTGTCCATGACGTGTTGGGCCTGAACCAACGAAACCCCTAGATCTTTTAGATGATCTCTGTAGGGCAGCCCCCTCTTCCTTCCTATATATCTCTCTCTGTGGTGTTGGCACAAAAGGACAAACTTTGATTCCAATATTTTTAGGTCCATCCCCTGGCATTATCCCACAAAGGTGCCTTCTTGCACGGGTGTATGAACCATGGTATTGTTTATTGCAATGGGGGCAAATAAATTTAGTGGTTCCAATACCTTTCCCTCCTTCCATTTTCTGAACATATTTCCACAAAGGTGTCTGAGTTTGGTCTCGTTTAGTTGGGGATTCTGTGTCCTCAGGTTCTCCAGTCCCCACTTCCTCCTCAGCATAATCCTCCTCCTCTTCAGGATTTTCTTCAAATCCACCATAACCCTCCTCTTCTCTGATTTGCCTCTTTCTTCTAGCACTCTCCAACACCATTATCACAAAGAAAGGAACCAACATGAGAAAAATCCATATAGCCATGATGGAAACAAGTTTCAAGTTTCTAGCCTGCAAAATAAATGGAAAAATGCCAAATGGCAATAGGAAATGCAACATAGGAAAAAAAACAATTCATTTTCTAAGTTTTAAATTCAATAAAATGCAACATTCAAGAAAAATTCAAGTTTTCATTTTTAAACAATTTAACAACCTACAAATTCATCCTAGAAAATACAAAATTGGATTAGAAGGCCTGCCTCTTTCTTGCAATCCTCCTGTTGCCTTGCTCCTTGCTCTCCTTGTCTCTCGCTCTAGCTCTCTCAACACTCAACAAACAATAAAAACTAAAATGAAACCCCCCCCCCCCTTATAAACAATTTGTTTTTTCACTTAATAAAATTTGCGCGCGGCAGGAAGCGCTTTTTTTCCGGGGAGCGTTCGGGAGCGAACGCTCCCCGATTGCTTCTGGCGTTTAAAAAACGCTTCCGAAGCGTTTTTTAAACGTCGGAAGCGCTCAGGGAGCGTTCACTCCTGAGCGCTTCCTGAAACGCTCTCGAAAAGGCAGGGAGTGTTTTAACAGGTTCGGAAACGCACTCCCGAAAATGCTCCCCTGAGGAAGCGTTTTCGGGAGCGCGTTTTTGAGCGTTTCCAAAACGCTCCCGCACGGAGCGCATTTTGGAAATGGGAACGAGGGAGGTTTGAAGCTTCCCCGCAACCTTGTCCCCTACTCTCAAGTGTTAGAGATTGGGATCTGCATCATTCTTGACGAATCCCATTTGTTGCAGGTAGCTATCAATTCGCCCATACCATGCTCAAGGGGCTTGTTTTAACCCGTACAAGGCTTTCTTAAGCCTACATACATGAGCCTTCTGCTCATGTGTTTCAAAACCCTCTGGTTGTTCGATGTACACATCTTCTATCACCCCATTCAAGAACGCTGTCTTGACATCCATTTGGTGAATCTCCCATCCCATCTGCGCTGCTAGAGAGATGACGAATCTGATTGAAGTGTACCGAGCTGCAAGGGCGAAGGTTTCCTCATAGTCGATTCCTTCTTTCTGTGCATACCCCTTAGCTACAAATCTGGCCTTTAACTTCTCTATGTTGCCGTTTGCAGCATACTTGATCTTGTAGATCCACCTCGATCCTACAACTGATCTGTCCTAAGGTCTAGGGACTACTTCCCACACATCGTTTGTCATGATGGAGCTATACTCCTCCATCATGGCATCCACCAATACCTGATGCTGAGATGCCTCTCGAAAGCTAGAGGGTTCTTCGACCTGAGCTACCAGTGTTTGGTATATGCCAGGTTGTCTCCGTACCCTCTTCCTGTCTCTAGGGGCTCCAACAAATTCCTCTTCATCCCTCAGAATTTGTTGGAGTTCTCTGCTCGGTCTTCCACTGGTGGTGGGTGGTCTTACTTGCTCTCCTTCCTACTCTTCTTCGGAGGAACTCTCCTCAAAATCCTTGTGTCGTGGAGAGGCACTCAACTCGTCCTCTGCAGGCCGTTAAGGTTGTACTAGTGGATCCTCCTCAATCTGCATATCTGTAGCCATTTCTTGGGATCTTCTGAAGGCTCTCTCCTCCATGAATTTTACGTCCCGCCTTACCACAATCTTCCTCTTTTCTGGAGTATAGATGCGATATGCTTTCACATTTTCACTATAGCCCACAAGATAACCTTTCTTCGCAGTCTGATCCAACTTCTTGCTCTTCCCATCTGTTACGTGGCAATACACCATACTGCCGAATATCCTGATATGGCTCACCTCAGGCATGCTGCCTGTGAACACACTCTCAGGAGTTACCTTCCCCAAAGCTCTATGGGGCACCCTATTTTGCACATACACAGCTGTACTGTAGGCTTAGGCCCACAAAAAATTGGGCATGTCTTGGTCATATAACATCGCCCTTGCAGCTTCTACAATGGTCCCGTTCTTCCTTTCTGCAACTCCATTCTGCTCTAGATTGTATGGAGTTGTCCATTCTCTCTTGATGCCTTCCTTTGCACAGAAACTAGTGAAGTCTTTATCGATATATTCTCCACCATTATTTGATCGCAACTTCTTGATTTTCTTTCCAATTGAATTTTCTATCAGTGCCTTGAATTCTTTGAAACGCTCAAAGACTTTATCTTTGGTTTTGAGAAAGTAGATCCAAGTTTTCCTGGAATGATCATCAATGAAGGTAGCAAAATACTTTGCACCACTTAGAGCGGTTGTGGACATTGGACCGCAGATATCTAAGTGTATCAACTCCAATACACTCTTGGCCATGTTGCTGCTTCTTGGAAATGTTACCTTGGCATACTTCCCTAGTATGCACCCCCTGCAGACTTCATTTTTCCTTGTGTTGAGTTCTAGAGGTCCTATGATAGTCTTCTTGAGAATCTTCAAGGCTCCATGATGTAAATTTCCCATCCGTCTGTGCCATAATTCATTCAGATCCCTTTCGTCCGTACTATCGATTAGTGCCATTGTGTACTCAAGCTGGATTTTATATAACTTATGCCTCCTTACTCCGATTTGTGCCTTTCTTTTCCAACTAGAGTATTTTGACATAAACTTTATTTCCAATAAAGTATACGTCATAACCTTTATTCTGTAGTTGAGACACCTAGAGTAAATTCATCCCCAAACCTTGCACATGCAGAACGTTTGTAGCCCGAATCTAAAATATTATGGTACCTCTTCCAACAGGGGTACATTTGGCCTTGTTTCCCATTATGATTTGAAAATTCATCTACTCTTCTTGGTAGCTCAAAAAACATTCTCGAACTCCCGTTGTATGAGCAGATGCTCTACTGTCAATGTACCAAACTCCTGGAGAGGCCATGCTTGACACACAAGCGAAATCCTCCTCTAGTCTGGATGCCAGAACAGATATGTCATGCTCACTCTGTTTCTCTATGTGCCCTGAGGAATTGCGTAAGTCCTTCCGAGCTGTGTTACTGTTGGAGAGTCTTTCCATTGCAGAACCCCCTTTTCTGTCTTTTTCCTTTTGCTCTGATACCATGTGAAATTTTCACTATGAAAATTATTATTACTACAGTATTCAATTTATTTCGCCTACTTATTTGATAAGTTATTTACAGATGCTTCAGTAAATTTTGAAACAAATACAACTACAGTACTTCACTCTAATCAAAAGAAGAAGAACAAAAATAACACATATAGCACAATAGAAACAACCACATGAACACCGTTATTTTTGGACAATTGTCCCCGGAAAAACCCAATGTGGGAAAACTGGTGCAGCAGATGAGGGTTTGTATTTATCTTCAACAGTGAAAATATCTTTTACAGAAGTCTTGACGAGCAAAATAAAATAGCATACACCTAATGTGATTTTTCCGGACAATCCAGAAGAATTTCAGACACACGGGATGACCTCCTGCACCCTCTGCGTCAGTCCGCATAGCCTCTATGTGCAGTCCCTCCCTGGACTACGTAAGTCTGCGTGGAGGGCTTAGTGTTGTTGCTCAACATTGCCTCCCCTTCAACCTTCTGCCTTTTTGCTTCTCCGTCTGCTGACTTCTCCCTCCTCCTTCTGTCTCTGCAACCCCGCCCCTACAAACTCACCCACTGAAATTGAATTCTGTTACTTCAGAATTAATTTTCTTCGGGCACTGAGAATGTGCCCGACTTGTTTTCCAAATGATCCTCAGGCCTCCTTTTATAGTCTTCTCGCTGATGAATCAACAACCAAGATTATATCTTTAATCAATGGCTTAGATTAAAAGATGACTTGATTTTTGTTTTCTAGAAGATTCACACTCTGCTTTATTAATATCCTTTATTTATTTAATTTCCCTAAGTTTACGCTTAGGGACTACATTAAAATAATTAATTATTTTAATAATGCAAGATCCGAGTGGAATTTCCACAAACGATTTCTGGGTTCTCTGGATAACTGCTATCCAAGTCTCTCCACAAAATTTGAGACATGGAACACCTTTCGATGCTATAAAATCAACACCTTCAACATCTGTATCAGTCATATTCTTCTCATCATCTGGCATTCCTCTTGGATGAAGGCAGACTACCAATCAACAAGGAATTTGATCATTTTGCAATCGAGTGACTTTCATTGAATTTTCTACAATAAGTACAGTATAAACCAATCTACTAATCCGATAATTATTACCTAATGATGTTAGCAATTTATCTTTATGTCACTGATATCATTGAGCAATTATGCATAGAAAATATCAATACTAATGCAACAAAAACAGTAAGATCATAAAGATACAACGATGCACCATAGAGAACAAATTTTACTTGGGAAACTCAAACTGGGAGAAAACCCAACGACTCTTCTTCTAGGAGAAATTATTCTTTAACAAGGTTTACAATTCCAAATTGTCTAGAAATATGTGCTAAAAATCCAATTCCAAACTTCAATCAAATTCGTCTTATATTTGCTCCCACGTGTGGCTGCTATAGAAGAGAGATGGTGATGAATGAATGATCAAATGAAGTCTCATTTGTATATATATATATATATATATATATATATATATATTATACAAGTCGAATGGGTGCATTTACCCCAAGGGGCATGTCCCTTCATGTGCTGGGCCGACTTGTCCATTTTGAGCCTACATGAAGCCTAATAAAAAATTGAATTTTTATTTTTATTTTCATAAAAATTCAAGGCCGACTTAGGAAGCCTCTTGGCATGCGGGAATTCCTCTCAATGCTACACAAAATTAACACTCCCTGTTAAAGAGTGAGGTATTCTCCTTGGCTGCGACACATTTCTCCTTAGCTGAAATTTCTTCTTCATAAGAAAAGTTCATGGGCTTGCTATATTGATTTATGTCTATAGATAACCGTTGATTTTCCATGATACTAGAATCTAGGTTGGAATCTTACAATCACTGACGCTATCAATCCAAGTATCACAACAAATTACTTTTCGCATTGGAAAAAAATATAGCAGTAAATCAACACGTGCACAAATATAGACAACTTTTTACAAAAACCATCTCTGTTATATTAACAAACTAATAATACAACTGTCTAGGGCTCCTGTACAAGGGATAATGGCCCTCATACATCCACTGATACAAGAATACAAGAAAAGATACTCTGACAATCTAACTGATGTAGTGCACAATCACAACTCCTCTTGTCATACCTTGAATATGACTACTGGTCCTTCTGCTACCAATCTGCAACTCCTGCCTCTACCAATGGTCCTGCACCTTTAGGTCATTAAACACAACTCTCCAATTGCTCTCTAGTTGATTGTTAGTCCTTCAACACATCAACACATAGAGACTCCTGTTGAGGTTTTCACAACTCTGTTTGTGAACAACTCTTAACTGCCCACTGTTGCTCTTTAACTCCTTTGGGACTTCTTCCCTCTAATGCCTTCTTGTGCTGCTCCAATGAAGACAAACTTTGGGCCGTAGGGCTGCTATCTATCACTGCAAGATGTCCTTTTTCAACAATGAACCTGGTCTGATGTAATCTGCTCCCTTTACTTCTTTCCATTGTCTTTCTAAAAATATTCCTGAGCATACACAAATATGCCTCTCCTAGTAGTCCAAGTGTGTTAATTTTGGGCAACTAGGTCGAAACTCCATGTTGCATTGCTCATATGATGATGATGATATTTTTCTTGGATTCCTCTTTCGGAGAGGTGCAAGATTGATCTAAAGATCATCTTGTTTGGATGAGTAGAACTTATATTTGGATTTTATTTTCCACACGTGCAAATTGTCAAGGTCGGCCAGATTTGTAATGTAGGCTCACAAGCCCCAAAAGATGTGTCACACACCCTCATTGATGGATATAAATTGGAGAGAGATGATGCTCATTTCATCATCATCTCATCACACACATTCCTCTTCATCTGATTGGTTCGTACAACCTTTGGAGGCTTTTCTCTTTCTCCCACGTGTGAATTTGAAGCTAGAGAGTTTCAGATTGTTTTTAGGGCATTTGCTAAAGCGTTGACTAGCGTTGATCGTGGGTCAAACTTTGGAGTTTGACTTTGATTCTTGCACAAAAATTCCGATTTTTGGAGGTCGTACTGGAGGGCACAAAAATCGAGGCTGAACGTTGACTTTGACCAAATACCCTTTGACCGCAACATTGACCAACACTGACTGCTGCGTTGACTGATTTTTGTTGACTTGTGTTGACTGTTTGGGAGCTGTCTTTAAGGTGTGTGTGACTCTTTGAGGAAGGTTGATCTTGTATGTTGGAAGTGCTGGTTTGACAAGCCAAAGTCTTTGTTGGCTAGGGCATCCTATTGGCTGCTGTAACAAACATTTCTTTCTATATTTGCTGGAAAAGAAGAATTAAAAATTCTGATATATTATTTGGCTTGTCTTCTGTTGATCTATTATTATGTTCTATCAGCGTTTTACTTTCATGTTTATGTGATTGCTAAATTGAATTGGGCCTATCAGAAAGATTGAGGTAAAACTGCTTTAAGCATAGAACATACCATGGTTATCTATAATTAACATGGTATCAAAGCTAAGGTGAAGACAAAGCCCAAGCTAGTGTTAAAAGCAATCACTGAAGAAGTTGTCTTAACAAGGACCAATGGCCTCCTTAACCTACAAGGGTTTCAAATCTGATGATAAGCTGACTAATTATCATGCTTGGAAGATGTCTTTGGATTTGGTATTGGAAGATCAAGATGTCATGCATTATGTGCAGGGAAAGATAAATGAGCCTCCATCAAATGCATCGATTGGCACAAAGACGAAGTATAGAAAAGGAGAAATTAAGGCGAAGATGATTATCAGGGATTCTATACATAAGCACTTGGTTGCTTATATCTCCGAGCTGGGCACATCTAAAGTAATTTATGATAAGTTGGTTAGCCTGTTCAGGGCTAGCAATGTTAATCAAGTTCTCTTTTTCAAGAACAAGTTGAAGAATATCAAGAAGGGAAACGATGAATCCATTCGATCATATTTTATGAGGCTCACAGAAGTCGCGAATGATCTCTTAGCTATTGGAGAAGAAGTAGCTGACCGAGAGCTCATCCTCATTGCTCTTGGAGGACTTCCTCGAGACTGGTATGTATTTAATACTATGATTCTTAATAGCAATGTGATTCTTGATTTTGATGAATTGTTGACGAGATACACTCAAGAGGAGACAAGGATGATGGAGAGAGACCATCCCTCGAATGGGAATGGAGGTGACCCTACTACCTTCACCGCTCATGCAAAGAAGAGGAACAATGGTGGTCCGAGAAATCAAAACCATGGAAGAACGGGTCCCAAAGGAAGAAAAGGAAGATGTTATACTTGTAACAAGTTTGGTCGCTATGCAAGAGAATGCCCCAATAGAAGGGACTCTCCTAGAGATGATGAAAATAACAACTTCACAGGTAATGGAAATCAAAGGAACAACAGGTTCAAAGGAAAGAGGAAAGCTCCCTCTGATCGAAGTGGAAATGGCAACCTTTCAAGAGTTCAAGGAATTCTAGGTATGATGAATCTAATGTTGTTGATAGGAAAAATGAATACATTCTTATATTTGCCCTCTCTGTTGCATCTCCTTCCGATACGGTGGATAATTGGTTGATTTATAGTGGTGCCTCAAGGCACTTCATTGGATACAAGGAAGCCCTCTCTAATTTGATTGAAAAGGATATTAATTTGGACAATGCCACCTATCTCGTGAAAGGGATAGGGACTGTGACCCTTCATCTAAATCAAGGTCAAGTCCTCCGCTTGCATGATGTGTTATACATACTTGACTTGAAGAAGAATCTAGTGTCTATCTCGGCAATGGAAGACAAAGGATTCGAGGTGGCTTTCATCGATGGAAAAGTATGCATTTGGAAGAGGAACTTCAAAGAAGCGTTCACCCTTGGTTTTAGAGTTGATACACTCTATCAGGTTGGTGGAAGTCCGCTGGGGGCCATGACATGTGACACAACCCTTCAATCCGAGCTAAGCCATCGAAGGTTTGCACACCTTCATTTCAAAGTCCTTCCTGAAGCAAGGAAGGTGGTGACAGGGATGCTCGAATTCAAAGATGATCATGAAGGTGTATGTCAGGGTTGTGCCAAAGGAAATCATACAAGGGGACCATTCCCCTCAAGTGTCACGAAGACATCTGATATTTTGCAATTGATACATTCTGATCAATGGTATGCTTCCTGTAACATCCTTGTTAAATTTAGGAAACATGTTCTTTGCTTTGCATAGTTACTTCATTCAACCATGAGCCCATTAATCCATTAGCAATCACATTAAACAGTACATGATAGTAACCAATGAAAGAACATAAATGAGAAATGCTAAAGACAAGCCAAGATAGAAGAACACGAGAATATGGCACAAGCCAAGGAAAAACCCCAAGATGGGGAAAACCCTTGATCAAATCTTCTTATTATTAATCATCAAATGTTCAACAGAGAGAGAGAAAGAGTACAATGACTTAAAGCCACTATTGACTTGCTGAGATGAAGATTTGATATCAAAGCCCTTAAATATGAAGATGACTCAGTCATGACAACAATTCTGGCACCAAGGTTTGGAGTCTTCTATACTGCCGTGCTGAATACTAGTTAGGGCACAAGCATTGACAACCACAACACTCTTAACTGCGGTCTTCCTTCAAACTAATATACTAGCAATGAGATGTACCTTAACCTTCTCTTAAGATACAAAGAACGCACTATACAGATTTCTGATCAAACATAAGAGACAACGACCTCACTTCAGATGATACTCAGCCTTCTGAATAGAGATAGGCTGGGCTTAGATGCGCTTGTAGCCTGCTTCAAGGATTATTGTCATATCATCCTTCATCCAAGGCAACATTATGCTTCAACGTTTGGACCGGAAATGGGTGGTTTAAATTCAGATTTGAAATGATCCCAACACCATTTTGAAATAGACCCAAACAATCTCGGATTTCGTTTCTGCTATAGAACTAGGGCAAGTAATAATCCATCCATATTTGTGGCAGACTAACATGGAGAGTCACAGACCTTAACCCAGAAACAAATGGTCCATTAACCTTTATTAAGGCCTTGGTTGCCTTAGACCTTATCCAAGTTAGTTGGTGAGTGTAAATGAGATGAGGAGAGATCCTTTATATACAAATTTAGATATGATGATTTGGTGAAACCGACCTTAACTTTCGGAGGCAAATTCAAATTTTAACTCTTCCCGCCAAAACCAAATCATGACTTATAATATTTCTTTTGAATTAATAAATATTTTCCTTATCCAAATTGGACTATCTATATATCGATTTTGGTCCTCTCGAAAAGAGGGATTCAATGGAATTATTATCTCCATCAACTGAGGAGACCCAAGGTGGAATTTGGCCCTAGTTGCCAATTTTAACACTCCCTCTCAACTAGGGAGAATTCCACCCGCCAATCCATCTGATGTCATAGATCAGCATGAACCATCTCTGCTTTGCTCTGCTGTACTTTGAAGAAATAATGAAGAAGAATTGATCGAGAGTGAGCCACAAGACCTTGCCACTCTCCACTGACCCAAAGTCAGTCCAAAAAACCAAAAAGTGAATTCCAATTGGGTTGGATCCCAAGTGATCAAGTTGAAGTACACAATGCATCCTAGACATAGGGAGTACGATAGTACACGATGCGTCCATCGATAGTGCTATGGTCTCTAACCATTTTTCCCAACTCATTGGCCAAATGAGAGGTATTTCCCATGATTCCCGGACTACATGGGTAGGATGATGCAAAAACACCAACAGGGAAAGAATATATCACCCTGCTCATAATCACACATAGGGAAAGGAGAAACCACATCCTACAAACACACATCAGAATCATATGTAGGGAAAGGATGAACCACCTCCTACAAACACACATCACAATCATATTTAGGGAAAGGATGAACTACCTCCTACACGCATGCAAAAACACTAATAGTAGGGAAAGATGAACCACCTCCTACACGCATGCAAACCAAAAATAGTAGGAAGAGTCCTACACGTGGGGAAAGGATGAACCACATCCCATCGACATATCAACCTTCAATCGTAGGGAGTGAGCATCCTACATGTGGGGAAAGGATGAGCCACGTGCCACTGACATGTTTTTGGATGCCTATATGCATCTCTCACTGGGGTGTTCGCAGGTTAAGGTGAACCATTCATCCTGCTCATATGCCATAGGAGAAGGTGAACGAGAACCACTCAGCCTATGCATATCTCGTCACTTGTAGGGGAAGGTGAACCATTCACCCTACACACATGTGCCTACAATCGTAGGGGACGGTGACCTACTCACCCTACGCACATGTCAACCATCATGGGGTATCATAGGGGAAGGTGAACTACTCACCCTGTTTTCAGCGTACCACTAGGGGAAGGTGAACCACTCACCCTATGGTTGTCAATAGGAGCCTTATTGCTCCACCCAGCAACACATAGATGTATATATGAAGGCACACAACTTATTAATGAGCTTCAACAAACATACTAACTTACAATCTGACAACACTTAGCAATCCTTGGACTTCTGCTTTTCAGGATTCCAAACCAAAAAAAGCTTATCTGCTCTTACTCCCTCTGGCTTAGGGAGATCACAAGCATATGCTTGTCTTCGCTAAGTGCTTATCAGGCAACCTGTTCAACATGAGATCTATCCATTCAATTGTGCCGTAAAATAGGAGTGTCCTCTACTGAACCATATACAGAGTTATGTTAAATACTTCTGCTACATGATTTAATGGTAGTGAGCATAAACGACTCATTGAAGAGATTCTTCAATACGAGTCTTCATAATAAGCCATGTTTCTCAGAGTAACTGACTTCAGTTAGTGATCCATTCATGGTGGATCCTAGAAGATGTAGCACCTCGATGTGCTCTTTTCAATCTTCTTATTGCCAGCTCAGTTAATATTGAATGGTCCATGACAAACCATAGATAAGGGAACAAGTAGCTGAAGCTCCTCCAAAGACTGTCTCAGAGACTATATATATTTATAACAGATGATTAATTAGGGATCTCACGAGTAACCAGATTAACAACTTCTTCATCAGGTCTTAAGTGCATTTCAATAAGGCTGGGTCAACTCCCTCTTACTTCGATAGATGAGAGGGTCATTATATATCATCAATAGCTGCAATTATATGCCTTGACAGAAGCTCTTTCCGGATATATAAAAGAGGTGACCTTGCCAGAATATAACCAAGGTTATAATTATGCATCCTTTCAAACAACAAGGATATATCCGAGCCTTTGTTTGTAGAAATTTGAATAACTGATAAATTATTCACCGAGATTCTCCTGATCACACACTATTTTAGCTTCATACATATCAAAGCTTCATACATATCTGAGAATCTCTTTCTACCATTGATCATTAATTGCGGAAATAAAATCAATTGCATGCACACATTAAAACCACAAACAATCACACATATGAACACAGTATTTCATGGGAAAGCTTAAAGCTGAAAACCCCAACTATCTGTATATTATATGTAATGGAGATCATGTAACAATCATTGTACAAAGCTCCTCACAAGCTCTCAGCACAACCTCAAATTGCTACACACTATCAAGCTAGATCTAGCAAAACACATGCTCCAATCTTTTGCCACTTGATAGCCAGCGTCTATTGCGTAATCAATGCAATGGGATGGCTCATTAAATAACATAAACCACCTGGCTTGTACTGCGCAATCCTCATGGGCTTCTCCAATTATCTGTGTGTTGCAAATAACAACTGTATAGTCACAACTGATAGTTAATCTGCTCTTTCACCTATCTCTGCACTAGTCTCCATTGAAATTGTCCATGCACTGAAGTTAACTGATGCATTCTTTAGTTGATTAATGAGTTTATAATTAGTGAATTAATTAATAATTAATTCACACCACTCTCACTAATTGTATCAATCAGTTAAACTAGATACAAATAGCTCAACTATGTTTAGATTAGTTAAACTGAATACAACTCCACTAACTTCCTCAATCAACTCCACAAAACTCTGTCACATGAGTTCTAATTGAAGTATCCATGCAATAGCTCCACTTAACCCTCAGGAATAGCGTAATTCCTTCTGTCAGCTCCTGTGCCACATCTGTGCACTTAACTGAAGTGCTCCAAGAGAATAAGATAATGTTTATAGTCCAAATATTATTAAGAGCTAATAATATTCGACATATCTATTTTTAGACTGGCAATCTAAAAATAGATTCCGCCCAATATATCTAAAAATAGAAGTCCATCTATTTTTCCAACTTGACCAACCATCCACAAATAACATCCTGCAACTCGTAGAATATGATCCATATGTCTAAAAATAGACTTTGCGCCAAAAATAGCCTGCGGGCCCACTTAGTGAAGGCGACTTCTTTCCACTAAGCTCATCATCTTGTTGCAATCTCAACACTCCCTCTCAACAAGATAAGGATTATCTGCCACCCCTATCCTGCCTTTGTGGTATTCGAATTTGTTCCTGGTGAGCGCCTTCGTCAAGATATCAGCATCCTGATCCTCCGTGGGAATGTATGAAAGTAACATGATCTTCTGCTGCACACAATCTCTGATATGATGATACCGGATGTCAATGTGTTTAGATCTATCATGAAATACTGAATTAACCGAGAGTTTGATGCAACTCTGATTATCACAATAAATCACAGTAGGATCCAAGTGTGAATCGAACAACCCGACCAGGATCTTCCTCATCCATATAGCCTCTGTAGTAGATCTGACAAGAAAATTTATGAAAATGGAAAATATTCCCAAGAAATAATACCATTGAAGATAAAACTTCAGATCTTCATTAATATCAAAACCCTTAAGGTAGGGCAACACCATACATTCACTCCTTAAGGAAGGAGATCACTCCACAAGCCATATGCTAGCCCATACAATAATCCTTGACATCTCTCAATGGAGAGACTTTACCCTCTATATAGGTTTCATACATGCAATACCATGGGTAGTTACCATGGGTATCTCAATACCATACATCCAATACAATGGGCTTATCACTTTATTCCCTAGCTACATGTGGTCCCTTACATAATGTGGGTTAACCACTTTATTTATTAACTATGGCCCAATTATTTATCATTCTTATATTATTACATCATATTATTCCCTTGGATACCTCCCTCTGGACCATATATTATCCCCCTTAGGTATACTACATTACACCCCCTTAAACATGTTTCGTCCCCGAAACATAAGAAGAACACAAATAATAAGATCTATTCAAAAGAGTATTCCATTGGTACCATTCACGTGCATCCAACCATCCCAGACAAAGGTGAACACTCGATCTAGTCGATGTCTCGCTCGCTTGAGATGGAAGTGGGTTCTGGTGGTTCTTCTGTGTTGATGTGTTGTGGGTGGATCGTCGCACCTCTCTATGTGTCATCCAGGGGTTGTTGTCCTTGTTGCTAATTCGTTGCCACCTTCCTAGTTTTTGTCTTGCTGGGTGATGCGGGTGGTGATATGTTGAAGCTTTAACTGATGGAACATCTTTCATTAATTCCTCCATTATTGGTGATGGAGTGGTGTCAGGTTCTTTTGTTGGTACTTGCTTTGATGTCTGTGTTTGGTTGTCTACCATCAAAGGCTCATCATCTGATGTGTCTGTGTCGTTAGAGATTTGCACTTCTTCCTCCCTAGTCTCTCCATGGTTCCTAATGCAAATATCGTGCAATGTAATTTTCTTCTTTTTATACCAGAGCTTCATGAATTTCTTTTGCACATTAAAATTAACAGTACTAATGGATTCCATCCAAGGGTGTCCCAAAACAACATCCACAGCAGCCATATCTGAAGCATAAAAATCAGAATGCAACACATACTTATCCATAGAAATCTTCAAATCTTTATAAATTTGAACATCTTCATTATCAACCTGTGTGTTTTCAATATGTTTTGTTGGAACTTGCAATTTTTTAGCCAAATTAACATTGATACAATTATGCTTGCAACTAGGAATGATAGACACAATGATGTTCTCTTTCTGAATACTTCCATTAACTTGTAATATGGAAATATTAGTAGAAAAGAAGTCTTTATGTCTCTTAATGTCCTTCTTTCCGGCTTTAGACCACTTGTCCAAAATGACTTTTTCAAGTTTTTTTCTCGGGAAGTTTCGTCACTGCGCTGTCAAGTGAGGTCCACCATTTATTTTCCTCATCTTTCAGATGAAGCCTTATGGAGCATATCCAAAAACTTCGGTATTGAGCCTTGAGATGTTGTAAAAATTCTTCAATAGTAGGGCCATCAACTTTTCCTGTAAACTTCATGTTGCGAGAATCCATAAAATAAAGTAAGGGTTTTGAAGAAAATCACTTACTTTGGCAAAAATTTAAAATGGACATTACTCAGTCAATATAACTCAGAATCCTTAATATAATCTGTTTTCGAAAATAGAATAGACATTCTGCATCTAACCATTTGACTGAAATCCCGATCTAGGCACTCTGGAAACACAGATTTGCGCTCCAACTGTCCCGCTGTCACAAAACTTCTGAAAAAATGGCTGATTTTAAATTAGTGATAACTCCCTCATCCAGACTCCAATTTGACCGTTTTTTTTTTTTGAAATTGGGTGATTTTTCAAGGGGAGCTCAGATCTGTAATTGGTTGTCTGAGATTGTGCACCATAATCTACTAAAAATTTCAGGAGATCCGCCGTACACAAATTGCCGTCAGAAACATTTCTGCAGCACAATTGAATTTAAATCAGCGATATCACCCTCATCCAGACTCCGATTCGACTTTTTGAAATTGGGTATTTTTCCGTAAGGAATCCAGATCTGATATTTATTTTTGAAAATTTTTCGCCAAATTTTCCAGATTTGCTCTACAAATTCGCTGCCCAAAAATTTCCTGCAAAAAAATGAAAAAACAAATCTCCAAATTCTGCCCAAGAAAGTGCTCTGATACCACTTGTAGTAGATCTGATAAGAAAATGTATAAAAATGAAAAATATGCCCAAGAAATAACACCATTGAAGATAAAACTTCAAATCTTCATTAATATCAAAACCCTTAAGGTAGGGCAATACCATACATTCACTCCTTAAGGAAGGAGATCACTCCACAAGCCATATGCTTGCCCATACAATAATCCTTGACATCTCTCAATGGAGAGACTCTAGCCTCTATATAGGTTTCATACATGCAATGCCATGGGTAGTTACCATGGGTATCTCAATACCATACATCCAATACAATGGGCTTATCACTTTATTCCCTAGCTACATGTGGTCCTTTACATAATGTGGGTTAACCACTTTATTTATTAGCTATGGTCCAATTATTTATCATTTTTATATTATTACATCATATTATTCCCTTGGATACCTCCCTCTGTACCATATATTGTCCCCCCTAGGTATACTACAGCCTCGCATGCAGCCAAACTTGCTGCCATATACTCGGCCTCTTCTGAACTGAGTGCCACGGATCTCTGCTTCTTGCTGTACCAAGAAACTGCTGTCGACCCGATACTGAAAATCCCTCCAGATGTGCTCTTTCTGTCCGTTGGGCTCCCTGCCCAATTTGCATCCGTGAAGCCACATAGCCTCACCTCATCAGTATCACGTACCAATCCATATCACGATGTGCCTCCCCGAGGATATCTCGTACATGCTTGCCCTCCCGGAAGAGCTTGGTAGGCTTAACCATAGCTTGTGAAAGTTGGTTAACAACATAGCATATGTTCGGTCGTGTATTGACCAAATACATGAGCGAACCAACCAACTGTCGATAAACAGTGGCATCCACTACCTCTGCCGATGTAGCATCCTCTTTCCTCCAACCACCAGGAAGAGGAGTGTCGATAGGCTTGCAGCCTTGCATGTTGAACTTCTCTAGTATCTCTCGGGCATACTTGCCTTGAGACACAAATAGTCCACCCTTCCGCTGCCAAATTTCCAATCCCAGGAAATAATGAAGGAGGCCCAAGTCCTTCATCTCAAACTCCTTTGCAAGATCTGCCTTGCATGAGTGTATCAACAGTTCATCACCTATTAGTATCAAATCATCTACATAAATTACAATGATCAGAAATTTACCCACCACCACAATCTGGTATAGGTTCGGATCAGCCTCACTCTTGGCGAAACCAAGTCCGGTGAAATAACTGTCTATCCATGTGTACCAGCTTTGGCGTTAGCACATTTCAACCCATACAACGCTCTCTTGAGCACGCACACACGACTGTGAAGATCTCGAAACCTTCGAGGCACTCTATGTACACCTCCTCCTCAATCACTCCATTGAGGAATGCAGTCTTCACATCCATCTGATGAATGTGCCACCCCATCTGCATTGAGAGAGCAAGAATCGTCCGTATGGAAGAATACCTTGCGATAGGTGCAAAGGTCTCCTCATAATCGATTCCCTCAATCTGTGAGAAGCCTTGGGTAAAAAATCTTGCCCTGTACTTCTCCACACTCCTATCAGCTGCTTGCTTCACTTTATAGATCCATCTCGAACCCACCACTGATTTCCCTTCTGGCCTTGGGACAATCGCCCATGCACTGTTTCTGACAATCGAATCATACTCTTCCACCATGGCATCTACCCATGCGGGGTCCTCCACAACTTCCTCGAAAGAGGATGGCTCTGTCACGATACACTTTCTCATAAGAGCCATGTATCCAGTATACTGTTCAGGTGACTGTCTCTGTCTGCGCCGTGATGTAGGTGCTCCTACAATCTTGCCTACATCTTGAGCCAGTCACTCTCGGCTTTTGTAGTCTTTCGCCCTGCGATGTGGTTGGCGGCTGCTTGAGTGGTCTCTTCCCACTTGGGATACCTCATCTTGTGGCTGATCCACATCCGAAAGCTCCTCCTTAGGAACTAATAGCTCCTCTTCTACATGCAAGTGTGGCTCCCTCTCAAGTGAACACTTCATGGCTTTCTCCTCCTGAAATTTGATATCCCATCGCACAACAGTCTTGCGACTGTCTGGAAAATACACACGATAGTTGTGGGGCATATCAGTGTACCCCACAAATATCCCAACCTCTGCGGTCGGCTCCAGCTTCTTCCTGGCATCCTTCGTCACATGAATGTAAACAGGTGAACCAAAAATCCTCAAATGGGAAATATCAGGCTTCTTACCAGAAAACGCCTCCTTGGGTGTACTCATGCAAAGTATCCTGTGAGGACAACGGTTTTTGCATATCTTTGTGGTATTGCATGCCTCGGCCACAAGTGTATGGGAAGGCCCCGATCATGCAACATCGCCGTGCAACACCCACGTGCAACACCACGATCGTTCTCTTCTTCCGCTCGGCAACCTGTTGTTGTGGGTTATGAGGTGCTATGAGCTCTCTTCGAATTCCTTGCATTTGCAAAGTCTTGAATTCGCCAGGAGATGAATTCACCACCATTGTCGCTCCTAAGAGCCTTCACACCTTCCCGATTCAACCAGTGCCTTGAACGAACTCCAGGAACTTTGGTATGTGCTCTTATGCATGAAGATCTGTGACCCTTACAAGAAAAATCATCAACAAACAATATCACATAATTCCTGTGCTTTCTTTGTGAAGCTATTGAAAGGTCCACACCATTACGTGAATTCTCTCAAGGATCATCGTGGCGCGACTATCCTTCTGCGTGAAAGGCGGCTTTCACAAATTTTCCTAAGGTCACATCCCTTGCAACGATCGAGGCGGCTGCAAGAGTACCTGGAGAAGCCAGAGTAGAAATCTCTTTGCCGGTATCTTCAAAGCTCCATGAGTGAAGGTGGCCCAATCTCGGTGCCACATCTGCCGTCATCCGGCTCACCACTCCTTCTGCGCATGCTGCCATTTGCGCGACCATCTACACACAGTCAGTGAAAGGTTCTTGCTTTCCGAACACTATCCTTGAGTCTACCGGTTATGCTGCTGGCGGAAAGCCTTTCCCTCGCTAAAGACAACATCATATCCCTTGTCTTCTAACATCGCCACAGAGATAAGATTCTTCTTCAATCCTGGAACATGCATCACTTCCTTTAATACAAAGGGTTTACCAGATTCCCTCTCAAAGGAAATGGTACCGATACTGGTCCCACTGTATCTACCATCATCGCCCATCTCGATGTGCACTCCAAGATCTTTCTCATCCAGATCATTAAACAAATCTCGATCTTCTGTCATGTGAAAAGACACACCATTGTCCAGAAACCATACTGATCTCGCCACACTTGAGACCAAGCATGCGATCAGTGAAAAATCCAGCTCAAACTGCGAGGCTAAGGCCTCTCCAACTGCAGATCCAGCGACCCCTCCTTTCTTCTTACGTGGACAACTAGTGGTGTAATTTACGTATTTGGTGGCGCGGTAAAAACACTTCACCTTGGACATGTCCTACTTCTTTCTTTCGCCTTGGGATTGTGACTTTCTTTCTCTTCCCTTCTTTGGTTTGGCAACCAAAGCGCGGTTTTCTTCATCTGGGACTGCTGATGAAGATCCGTCTACCAGTACTCGCCTTATCTCCTCTTGCAAAGATCCATTCAAAGTCGCTCCCATCTAGCAGTTTCAATTTCTCCAGGCCATTGACAAAGTCATTAGGAATGTAATTCTTGAGCCAAGGAAATGACTCACCAAGTCCTCGTCATCAACAGTAACCCCTACACTTCCCAGCTCATCCCTGCATTGGATGAACTTCGTGAGGTACTTGGGCATACTGTCGCCTTTCTCCATTTTTATGTTTCTGAGTTTATCCTTGAGCGCCAACTTCCTCTGGTCGCTCTTGCTTTGGAATAAATCTATCAAAGCTTTCCACATCAAGAATGGAGAAGCCTTACCATGAAGGCTAGACACTATGTGATCCTTCACACCTTCCAATAGAATCCTTCGACACTTTGCTGTCTTCTTTTGCCATGCGTCAAGTACGACAACGTCACTAGAAGTAGGCTTTGGAATTTCTGCATCTATGAACTCCTTCAACCCATTGTTATCCAGCACCGCCTCCATCCTGTCCTTCCATGCAATATAATTCGAGCTGCCCTCAAGGGCATACTCCAATCGCAATTCGTTGAAAGACATCTCAACTTCGACACCAAGAAAACACTGCTGCAAATTCGAATTCCACCAACACAAAACTCAACCGCTTCAATGTTTTGCAATTGCTCCAATGAGCAATATCGCTCTGATACCATGTAGAAATTTGAACAACTGAGATATTATTCACCGAGATTCTCCTAATCGCACACTATTTTAGCTTCATGCATAATACAGAATCTCTTCTACCATTGATCATCACATGCGGAAATAAAATCAATTGCATGCATACATTAAAACCACAAACAGTCACACATATGAACACAGTATTTAATGGGAAAGCTTAAAGCTGAAAACCCCAACTATCTGTATATTATATGTCATGGAGATCATGTAACAATCATAGTACAAAGCTCCTCACAAGCTCTCATGCACACCCTCAATTGCTACACACTATCAAACTAGATCTAGCAAAACACATGCTCCAATCTTTTGCCACTTGATAGCCAGCCTCTATTACATTTTCAATGCTATGGGATGGCTTCATTAAATAGATAAACCACCTGTCTTGAACTACGCAATCCTCATGGGCTTCTCCACGTATCTGTGTGTTGCAAATAGCAACAGTATAGTCACAACTGATAGTTAACCTGCTCTTTCACCTATTTTTGCACTGGTCTCCACTGAAACTGTCCATGCACTGAAGTTAATTGATGCATTCTTTAGTTGATTAATGAGTTTATAATTAGTGAATTAATTAATAATTAATTCACACCACTCTCACTAATTGTATCAATCAGTTAAACTAGATACAAATAGCTCAACTATGTTTAGATTAGTTAAACTGAATACAACTCCACTAACTTCCTCAATCAACTCCACCAAACTCTGTCACATGAGTTCTAGCTGAAGTCTTCATGCAATAGCTCCACATAACCCTCAGGAATAGCGTAATTCCTTCTGTCAGCTCCTGTGCCACATTTGTGCACTTAACTGAAGTGCTCCAAGAGAATAAGATAATGTTTAGAGTCCAAATATTATTAAGAGCTAATAATATTCGACATATCTATTTTTAGACTGGAAATCTAAAAATAGATTCCGCCCAATATGTTTAAAAATAGAAGTCCATATATTTTTCCAACTTGACCAACCATCCACAAATAGCATCCTGCAACTCATAGAACATGATCCATATGTCTAAAAATAGACTTTGCGCCAAAAATAGCCTGCGGGCCCACTTAGTGAAGGTGACTCCTTTCCACTAAGCTCATCATCTTGTCGCAATCTCAACATTGTTAATAGATTCATTAGGTCATTCTGTCGAGGATTGTGTACCTCCTTTTTGATGACATGAGTCACGTGATTTTCTGGCTCTCAGTGAGACTTTACAGAAGGCAGCAACAGACTTCTAGGAAGCTGAAGAATCGATGAGATTCTTCTGTAATCTGGATGGCTGAATCTTTATATGCTTCAGGTTTGAAGTATCCTTTGACATAGACAGAAATTGCTGCTGAACCTTTCAAAAGATGAAATCACACATAGAAAGGGCTGATGACATATATACAGGGATCTGTCCTTGACTGATAGGTTCATGTTTTCATAATGGTTGACCTTGAATTGCTGCGATCCATTCCCTCTTGCAATCTGAATAGTTATATCATCCATGCTCCGAGTTACAAGAGTAGGTAGATCATAGTGAGACTGAAACCACAGGTAGAATTTACTGGACCACTTCATTGATTCACTTGACCATATGCAGGTGCATTGTCATCACTAGAGAAGTCATTATCCTTTATCAAGTATGAACACAGTCCTGACTTCAAGAGGAGGTAATCATGGTGCCATTATCCTTTAAGAGGAAAGAGACTGCTACATCTCATCAAGATAAAATCTTCAGATTAAGCCACCATCTTCGCTATATATTTTCAATAATTTCTGATAGCAAATTTAGAGTAGGATGATGATTGACAAAGGTCAATATTGTACACATCATATTGATGATCTGCAATAATCTTATGGTGTACTTTACAAGTTTCTAGATCAAAACCCAATACACAGGTACCTTGATGTCACAGTAATTGTTACATGCTTCGATTTCATGGTCATTATTGATATTGATCCTAACTTGATAAAAAACTAGCCAGAATTCCATAACTGCCCCAGGATAGCAAGGATGCCAAATATACATTACTACTTTTGATGCTGACTGATGATGCCAATCTAGGTCAGCCTAATGAAGCCTGCTGAGAGATGTAGACGCTAATATATATATGCACTAGACAGAATCTGTCTTGCTTGAGTTTACATGTCTGCTTCAATAACATAACTTAGGGATCCAAGAGCCTGATCCTTGTCTTGCTATGAATGAACTTTAAAGACTTGAAATTTGATGGAGGTCAGCTTCAGAGTGCTGATTTTACTGCAAGTATTGACAGATACTTAATGTCAAGATCTCAAGGATACCTTTATCAGAAGAGGTCATTCCTTGTAAAGATAAAAAAAAACTTCAGAAGAATGAGTCTCGAAATACGCAGTTCAGAAAGAGTCATCTAAAGTTCAGAATTTTAATGCCCTACAGAGCTTCGAGTTTGTGCCATAGCCCACTACACTTTCTGCTGGTCCAGAAGATAAAAAAGAATGAAAGGCTGAGTTCATCTCCAGATTAATAGATTTATCTCCTTCGCTGGTCTAACCTGAAAAGTCTTGATCTAGGAAAAGAATAACCAGCTGAGCCCTTTTTAACCAAATTCAAAATCATCGAGTATACAACACGATCTTACTTACTTCTGTGATAGAGGCCAGAAACTCAAAAATATCTTACTTCTGTGATAGAGGCCAGAGACTTGTAAGAGATCTGAGCCAAATCTGCCCTTAAAGCCTCCTAGCTGTTTGCCTCAGAACAGCAGCTCTGTCTCCAGGGAAGATTCATCGAGCAGAGCTCTTAGGCTCATGCTTTTCCAAAGAAGAGAGCTAATAAATATACCCAGACTTGCATTGCAGATTGAAGGAGACCATGGAGATTTATCTTCAAACTTCGTTTTGTGATTGCTTTCACTTGCCCTCATGCTTGGGCTTGTCCTCACCTGGAGCTCTGATACCATGTTAAATTTAGGAAACATGTTCTTTGCTTCGCATAGTTACTTCATTCAACCATGAGTTTCATTAATGCATTAGCAATCACATTAAACAGTACATGATAGTAACTAATGAAAGAACATAAATGAGAAATGCTGAAGACAAGCCAAGATAGAAGAACACGAGAATATGGCACAAGCCAGGGAAAAACCCCAAGATGGGGAAAACCCTTGATCAAATCTTCTAAGTATTAATCATCAAATGTTCAGCAGAGAGAGAGAGAGAGAAAGAGTACAATGACTTGAAGTCACTATTGACTTGCCAAGATGAAGATCTGATATCAAAGCCCTTAAATATGAAGATGACTCAGTCATGACAGCAATTCTGGCACCCAGGTCTGGAGTCTTCTATACTGCAGTTCTGAATACTGGTTAGGGCAGAAGCACTGACAACCACAACACCCTTAACTGTGGTCATCCTTCAAACTAATCTACCAGCAATGAGATGTACCTTAACCTTCTCTTAAGATACAAAGAACGCACCATACAGATTGCTGATCAAACATAACAGACATCGGCCTCACTTCAGATGATACTCAGCCTTCTGAACAGAGATAGGCTGGGCTTAGATGCTTGCGGCCTGCTTCAAGGATTATTGTCATATCATTCTTCATCCAAGGCAACACTATGCTTCAACGTTTGGACTGGAAATGGGTGCTTCAAATTCGGATCTGAAATGATCCCAACACCATTTTGAAATATGCCCAAACAATCCCAGATTCCGTTTCTGCTACAGAACTAGGGCAAGTAATAATGCATCCCATATCTGCAGCAGACTAACATGGAGAGTCACGAACCTTAACCCAGAAACAAATGGTCCATTAACCTTCATCAAGGCCTCGGTTGCCTTAGACCGTATCCAAGCTAGTTGCTGCGTGTAAATGAGATGAGGAGAGATCCTTTATATACAAATTTAGATATGATGATTTGGTGAAATCGGCCTTAACATTTGGAGGTAAATTCAAATTTCAACTTTTCTCGCCAAAACCAAAGCATGACTCATAATATTTCTTTTGAATAAATAATATTTTCCTTGTCCAAATTGGACAATCTATATATCGATTCTGGTCCTCTCAAAAAGAGGGATACAATGGAATTATTATCTCCATCAACTGAGACCCAAGGTGGAATTTGGCCCTAGTTGCCAATTTTAACAATCCTGGGAGGATGCTTATATTATATCACTTTTATAAATGACTTCTCCCACAAGACTTGGATATATTTCTTGAAGAAGGACGAAGCATTCAAATGGTTTTGTACCTTCAAGGCCTTGGTTGAAAATCAAACAGGGAAGAAGAACAAAATTTTGAGGACCAATAATGGGACAAAGTATGAGTCAAATGAATTCAATGACTTACAGGGAAGCTCGCATTAAGAGGGAGACCACCACTGTGTATACTCCCTGTGAAAGTTTCAAAACAGAAACCCTACTGTCTAGATCCACTTCTCTTACTTGTTTAATTAACTTAACAAGTTATTTTACTGAATTATTCAGAAAAACATTAAAGTAGACACTAACTACTTCCTACACATCTACAGAGCATTTACTGAACAATACACACATGTGACATTAAGAGGGAGACCACCACTGTGTATACTCCATGTGAAAGTTTCAAAACAGAAACCCTACTGCAATATCTAGATCCACTTCTCCTACTTGTTTAATTAACTTAACAAGTTATTTTACTGAATTATTCAGAAAAACATTAAAGTAGACACTAACTACTTCCGACACATCTACAGAGCATTTACTGAACAATACACACATGTGACAAGATTACACACGATTTTTAGGACAAATTTCCCCGAAAAAACCCAATGCGGGAAAACCGGTGCAACAACTCTAGAGGGTTTTATTATTATGCAGAATTTGAATACAACATTCTGGGTACCAGAAATGGTTGGCCCTTCAGAGAAATTACACGGCAATAAGTACCTTTCACTCGGAGACAGAAGATATCGCTGTATCACACCCTCAACAAGATTTACAGATCACGAGCCCCTTCTGGCCCACTGGAACCCTCAGCGCTGCCTCTGCGTCAACCCTTAACTGGCCAGCATCCCCACTATGTCACCGTGACTGATGCTGCGCTGCCTCTGCGTTGCCTCGACTGGGACTGCGTCACCCTGGCTGGTGCTACGCTGCGCTGGATGGGTCTGCGTCACCCTAGTTGGGCTTACACAACCTCTGAGCAGTCTTTGCGTGAAGCTGGCTGGACTGCGTCCTCCTGGCTGGCTCTGCGCTAACTTGTACTCACTGCCTCTACATCTTGTTGTATTCTCGGCCTTGGATTTGAATCCCTCGATGATATCTGCCCCTCACTGCACTGCAAATTTGTTTCGAATTTCTCAGCAAAACCCCGTTCTAGAAATTTGACTTAGCTTCAGTGCTCTGCCAATGTGTGTGTCGCCAACTGACTCCAATCCTTTCTCTTATACTTTTCTCGTTGACACATCATCGACCGTGATCTAATCTGTAATCGACGACTCAGATTAAAAAACTGATTGATCCTCGTCACTTAGAACATTTCATCACATGTATTTAATTAATTCTCTTTAATTTTTCTAATTTCTTAAGTTAGACTTAGGGTCCTCATTAAAAAAAAATAATTATTTTAATACCTCACACACCAGATGAAATTTCTTCAAACGCTTTCTGGGTTTTGCAGGTCTTGTGTGTCTTAGCCCTTTCACAAAATCTCAGGGCCAAAGCACACCCAATGCTACCTCAAAATCTCAACACTCCCTTTTAGCAAGGAGTGTGCTCTAACAATACATCCACACCAAGTATTACCAGATCTCGGCATCGGTCTCTGCACTGCTAATGCTTGGCCTGTTGCCTTCTATCCACTGCATTGCTTCTTTCTGTACTGTTGCCCATGTCACTGCCACTGACACTGCTACATCCAAACTACAACACCCTCTCAAGTTGCTGCATTATGCTGCCCATACCACTGCCACTGCTAACTGCTATACAACAACTCAATTGCTGAGAAGTAAGAAACTGAAGGACCCCTACCCAATGACATAAAAGTCAGTCGGGTTGCATCTCATCACTGAAGCTCCTTTGGCTACTGCGCTGCACTGTCTCCCAGAAGCCACTGCACTGCTGCAGCTCTACACTACGTAAGCACTGCCTCTTTGCGCTGCTGAAGTCCCATCAGCCTCTGTGTTGCTGCTTCTACGCTACTGCTGCCTCTGCACTGCGCTGCTCCCATCTACAACGTACTAGCTTCTGCCTTTGCTTCATTCGTGATCTTTGCACCCACTGCTCCAGTCATTCCTTCTACTGTCTTAAGGCTCCCATAGCACGGATGTGATCCAAGAGTTGGGCTACTCAAGGATCCCGCCAACCTTCATCTGTAGCTGCTCTACAGATCTATATCGCCCCACATACGTGGCTCATGAGCACTCATGGCTACGTCATTGTCACTCACATCGTCCCCTTTTGCTGCCGCTGCCTTGGATTCAGAAGATACCTTGTCTTGCTTCTTAGGACAATCGCTGGTGAAGTGTCCAAGTTCGCCACAATTGAAGCACCGAACCTTGGATAGGTCCCTCTTCTTCTTCCCTTGTTGCCTCTGCCCCTTTGATGCAAGGGCTGCATCTTGCTCCTCTTCTTTCTTTACCTTGATTGTACCTCTGCTGCTGCTTTGCCTCTTGGTAAATCTCTTGATTTCCTCCTGATGGAGGATTGCCCACATATCTGCCCAGGATGGTAACGCTGCCCTACCCAAGATGCTTTGGACAAACATTTACCATTCCTCGGTGACTGCATTAAAGGCAGTGCTCACCAAGAGCCCTTCATCTAGAGTCGCACCCATGGCAATCAGTTGGTCCTGGATAGTCTGAAGTCTGAAGAGAAAGGGATCTATTTCCTCACCCTTTTGCATCTGGAACAACCGCCTTTGATTCTCCAGAAGCATCTTCCTTTGGATAGAGCCTCCTTGATACATCGTTTCCAAAGCTGTCCACATCTCAATTGCCGTGTTCTTCTCGGCAATATGTGGAACCACGTGATCTTTAACTCCGTCCATGATCAAGCGCTTAGCTCGCTCTTGATTCTCCTTGAATTTCTTCAGAGGATTTGCATCGCTAGGCATAGCTAGGACATTCTCAGCATGGTCCTTGATGCCATACTCATCCAGGACTGTTAGGATCCTGGCCCTCCAGAGAACGAAGTTGGACATGTCGTCCAACCTGTCCTGATCTCTCAGTCCATGAGAAACCATCTCTACTGAATTCTGTCGGAACATATACTCCTCTCCCTCTTTGCAACACTCAACAAAAAACTGGATCGGGGCTTCTTGGCAATAAAAACCCTCTATAGTAGCTGCTCCCTCTTACAACTGATTTCCCTCCCAGAATTCCTCCGCCAAAATAAACTGAATCAGTTCTCTACGATCATCCTCCTGATCGAATCTCAAACTGAATCAGTTCTCTATGATCACCCTACTGATCGAATCTAAGATCTGTTTGGCACAGAACTGCTGAGCAACTGTTCTCCTCTCGCTATTGTCATCTTTGTTAGGCACGGTTTTGCATCAGCAAGACCTCTACCACACCAATAACCTCTGAAGATCAGAAGCTCTGCTTCAGACTTCGGCAAAATTGCACATCAACCTCAAAACCCTGACTGCATTCCTCTGGCTGGCCTCTGTGTGAACACACTGGCTCAACGCAGCCTCTTTGCATTGCAGGCTGCTCTTGCATCACTCTGGAAAGCTCTACACTGCCTCTGCATCACTCAGCTCGGACTGTGTCAGCCCCTGCGTGGCCTCCGTTGGGACTGCGTCCTCCTGGTGCTTTGCTTCCCTCTTTGGAACTTTGCTGCTTCAACTGCCTTCTCGGCAACAATCCTTTTCAGCTCCTCTACTGACAAATCAACTTGATCTTCAATGCTCTAATACCATGTGAAAGTTTCAAAACAAAAACCCTACTGCTATATCTAGATCCACTTCTCCTAGTTGTTTAATTAACTTAACAAATAATTTTACTAAATTATTCAGAAAAACATTAGAGTAGACACTAACTGCAGCCTACAAATCTACAGATCATTTATTGAACAATACACACATGTGACAAGATTACACATGATTTTTCGGACAAATGTTCCCTAAAAAATCCAATGTGGGAAAACTAGTGCAACAACTCTAGAGGGTTTTATTATTATGCAGAATCCGAATACAACATTCTGGGCACCAGAAATGGTTGGCCCAATAGAGAAATTACATGGCAATAAGTACCTTTCACTCGGAGACTAAAGATATGACTGTATCACACCCTCAAACGAGATTTACAAAATCCAGGCCTTTGGAGTGTGGACCCTCGGTGCCTACTGTACGGCCTTTGCATATTCCCATGGCAGCAGAGCGTCCCCCCTTTGCGTTGCACCTGGCCCCGATCTTTGCCTTGCCCCTACTGTCTTGCCCTTGTGGCTATCTTGGCTAGTGTGTCTCTCTGAAAGTAGCACAGCTAGGTTGCGCTCACACAGGCAAAACCACAACCTTCTTGCGGTCTCTACTGAAGGCATTTGTTGGGTTCGTCCTCTGGCGCTCTGCGTTGACTTGTACTCACTGCCCCTCCATCTTGCTGTATTCTCGGCCTTAGATCTGAATACCTCGCCGATCTTTGCCCCTAATTGCATTGCAAATTCGTTTCGAATTTCTCAGCAAAAACCCTCCACATGAATTCGACTTAGCTTCAGTGCTCTGCCAATGTGTTCGTGTCTCCAATTGACCCCAAGCCTTTCTCTTATACTTTTCTCGTTGACACATCAATGGTCGTGATCTAATCTCTAATCGATGGCTCAGATTAAAAGACTGCTTGATCCGCATCACTTAGAACATTTCATCACATGTGTTTAATTAATTCTCTTTAATTTTTCTAATTCCCTAAGTTAGACTTAGGGTCCTCATTAAAAAAAGATAACTATTTTAATATCTCACACACCAGATGAAATTTCTCCAAATGCTTGTTGGGTTTTGGAGGTCTTGTGTGTCTTAGCCCTTCTACAATATCCCAGGGCCAGAGCACACTCGATGCTACCTCAAAATCTCAACACTCCCGAGCAAAATGGTGTTGTTGAAACGAAGAATAGAACCATTTTGGAAGCTGCTCGTGCCATGCTTTATGACCAAGGTCTTTCGAATTTTCAATGGGGAGAAGCTGCCAAAACCGCCGTGTACGTTCAAAATAGATGCCCACATTCTGCATTGGACTCAAAAACTCCCGAAGAAGTCTTCCAGGATAGCACATAGGCCACATAGGTAGCAGAGGGAATACATAGTCCGACTGAGGAGCAAAGTTGGGAGAGTGGGAGAGAGAGCAGATTTCATTCAGAATTTGGAGGAGTTAGCCATCTCCTACCATGGTTTTTGGGCAGATTTCTAGTAACATCTCCCAACAATTCAGTTAGAGAACCAGATCACCCAGCAAAGCAGCGCGTCGAGCCTAAGGGGGCTAATTTCTGGGGTCAGGATTTCTGGAAACCCTTCACGAGTTTTTGTGGGTTTGTTGAAGAGAGTCCGATGTCTAATTCCCATAATTTTCTGAGTAACAAATCAGCCTCAACACGCGGTCTGTTTCTAGCCAACATCAGTAGTTCCAGCAGGACAACGCATAGGGGGAGCCACACAAAGCAGGAGGAAGGCAGGGTTTATGTTCGAGTTTGAGGAGTAATTTTAGCTTGTCTTATGCAGGCCAAGGTGCCATTATCTTGAGCACCTCATTGTACCTTTTTCCCTTAAGAAAATCAATAAAATGGCTCAGATGTTTTTGGCTCATCCATGGTGTTTTTAATTGCTAGTTCTGTTTAGTTGTAGTTTTAGTCTTGCATGCTTTATATTACTGTTTGTTCCCAATTTGGGATATTCCAGTGGTATCAGAGCTCATAGACTTGGCCCAGCCTGTGGAGCACTCGGTCTATGACACCAGAGAAAGGAGGCTTGAAATCACACCAGACCAAGTAGACAATGTTCCGGTGGAAGAGGAGAAGGGAAAGGTGTGAATGTTTCAAAACAAAAACCTTACTGTAGTGTCTTGATCTACTTTGCCTACTTGTTTAAGTAATTTAACAAGTAATTTAACTGAAGTATTCAGAAAAGCATTAAAATGGCTCAGATGTTTTTGGCTCATCCATGGTGTTTTTAATTGCTAGTTCTGTTTAGTTGTAGTTTTAGTCTTGCATGCTTTATATTACTGTTTGTTCCCAATTTGGGATATTCCAGTGGTATCAGAGCTCATAGACTTGGCCCAGCCTGTGGAGCACTCGGTCTATGACACCAGAGAAAGGAGGCTTGAAATCACACCAGACCAAGTAGACAATGTTCCGGTGGAAGAGGAGAAGGGAAAGGTGTGAATGTTTCAAAACAAAAACCTTACTGTAGTGTCTTGATCTACTTTGCCTACTTGTTTAAGTAATTTAACAAGTAATTTAACTGAAGTATTCAGAAAAGCATTAAAACAAATACAAACTGCAGCCTACACATCTACAGATCATTTATTGAACAACACACACGTGTGAAAAAATTACGCAATTTTTTAGGGCAAATGTCCCTAGAAAAACCCAATGTGGGAAAACTGGTGCAACAGCTCTAGAGGGTTTTGTTATTATGTAGAATCTGAATACAACAATCTGGGCACCAAAAACGGTTTGACCTACAGAGAAATTACATAGCAGTTGTACCTTTCACTCAGAGACAGAGAATGTGGCTGAATCACACCGTCAATCGGGATTTATAGATAACGAGCCCTTTCTGGCCCACTGGAATCCTCAGCGCAGTCTTCTCCAACCTCTGGGTCAATCCTCTAGCCCAGCGCAGCCTTTGCGCATCGCAGGCTGCCCCTGAGTTAGGCTTCGCGCTGCCTCTGCATCACCCAGACGGCTCTGCATCAGCTTGGTTGGGATGCGTCCCTCCTGCTCGCCTCTATGCTGCCCTGGTATGGTGCTGCCTCTCTGTTGCTGCATTCTCGACCTTGGATCAAATCATCCCTTGTTGATCTCTGACCCTCATTGCACTGCAAACTCACTTCGAATTCCTCAGCAAACCCCGCCCCAGAAATTCGACTTAGCTTCAGTGCTCTGCAATGTGCATGTGTGTCTTCTTACTGAGCCCAAGCCCTTCTCTTATACTCTTCTCATTAGGAAACCAATGACCGTGATCTAATCTCTAATCGACGAGTCAGATTAAATGAATGCTTGATCCACCTCACTTAGAAAATTTCACCACATGTGTAATTTAATTCACTTTAATTTTTTAATTTCCCGAAGTTAAACTTAGGGTCCCCATTAAAAAATCTAATTATTCGAATAACTATTACATAGGATGTAATTTCTCCAAATACTTTCTGGGTCTTGGAGATCTTGTGTGTCTTAGCCCCTCCATAAAGTTTTGAAGCTAAAGCACTCCTGATGCTACCCAAAAATCTCATTAAAAGGCACAGATGGCAGAGGAAAGAGACGATGGAAAGGAATTTGCTAACCTCCTTCTAAAGTCAATGCAGGAGCTCACCAAGAGAATAGAGGAGATGGGGCAAAAGATTGTCGGAGATAACAAGTAGAGGGAAATTCCAAGGGAATTCCAGATCGGAGAAGGATCCGCACATCCCATCACCCACTTGAGCTTAATGTTGCCCAGCAGCTAGTGCCACGCACTCCACCACATTCCACCATGCCCACATTCCCACATTTGGGAGCAGGAGCAGGAGGGCCACAAGAGCCGGAGGTGGCTCACTATGGGGAGTGCTTTGCTGATTATCAGTCTTATGGCCCAAAGTTTAGAGATGCCCTCACCTTCAATGAGTTCTGTCAGTTGAAGAATGACAGTAGACCATGAGGCCAAACCAGAGGAGGAGGGTAGACGCAGGGTAATGATATGCAACATATAGTGGGAAAACTTTTCCTGACTACATTCGATGGGTCATCGAAATGTTCAGGCAAAGCTTAGGTGGAGAAGCTGGACATTTATTTCTAGCTTAATCAGATGGCGGAGGTGGATGCCATCAAGGTGGTTGTGCTGCATCTTGAGGGAGAAGCCCATGACTGGTGGTTCCATGGGATGGCTACGATGGGTCACGCAGGAGTGACCGCGTATGATTGAGTTCACTTGAAGATTGATAAAGTGGTTTGATCAGAAAGATCCAGAGGAGCATTTTGTTGAGCTAACCAAGCTCAAAAAGATAGGGAACCCAAAAACCTACATTTCTGAGTTCTTGAGACTTTTGGTGATGGTTCCAGACTTGTCTGTGGCCAGGAGGATATATATGTTCATTGATGGACTGGGTGAACCCTTGCGTGGGCTAGTGAGGTACGCTTGGCCCACTACACTGCAGGACACGGTAAGGAGAAACAGAGGTTTGCAGGACACTTTACTAAGGACTAGGTCCCTCATGCTCAATAGACCAACGTTCCAGCAGAGAGGGAGGGACATTAGAGCCCCACCCCCGAGAGGGAACCGGGGCCGAGGGCCATTGGATGATGACACCCGGTGAGATTTGAGATGGAGGAAGCTCTGCTTCACCTGCCAGAAGCCATGGGCATCGGGTCATAAATGTGCCGGAGGGAAGGCACATTACATTGAGGTCTTCTCCGACAGTGAGGGAGAAGTGGAGTCATGTGATGAGATGGGAAGAGATGCCGGAGCACCAGGAGAGAATCCTCCATCACCACTTTAAGTCTAACTTAGGAAAATTAAAAGATTAAAGTTAATTAAATTAAACATGTGATGAAAATGACTTAAGTCACATAGATCAAGCATCTTCTAATCTTAGTCGTCGATTCTTGATTAAATCATGACCGTTAATGTTCAACGAGAAAATTATAAGAAGAGGGCTTGGGGTCAGTTGGAGAACACACATAGTGGCAGAGCACTGAGACTAAGCTGGAATTCTATGGCGTGGTTTGCTAATAATTTTAGAACTGTTTCAGCTGCAGCGAGGGGCAGTATTGGCGAGAGGGATGGTGTAATTCCGGGCAAAGAGTACAACGAGGGCAAAGGAGCAGCAAACTAGAGTAGCGCAAGGGAAGCAACAACTATGCAGAGCAACCTAGAGACCAGCAGCGGCAGCGCAGAGGCAACACGAGGCCAGGAGGGTTGTCGCTGTGCCAGGAGGGCTGATGCAGTCCCAGGAGGACTGACCCTGGCTAGCCAGGGCAGCGTAACCCACTATAGGGTGACACAGGTTCTTTCTGAGCAGCGCAGGGGCCGACACCGGCCATCAGGGCTGATGTAGAGGGCTTCAAAGCAATGCTGGGGTTTCTGAAGACTGAAAAGGGCCAAGTTCTGTAAATCCTGTGTGATGGTGTGAATTAGTCAGTTTTCTGTCTCCAGAATAGAGGTATAGTTGTACTTTTATTTCTCTGTTGGGATAACCAGTTTGGTGCCCAGATTTGTTGTACTTAGATTCTGCTTAATAATAAAAACCCTCCAACATGCACAAGACAGGTTTTCCCGCATTGGGTTTTTCTGGGGACAGTTGTCCAGAAAATCCTTGTGTGTCACTTTTTCATTGTGCATGTTATTTAGTTTAGATCTGTACGTATAGACTGTTAATGTATTTACTTCGATGTTAATATTGAATATTTCAGATTAATAACTTGTCTAAGTAGGAGAAGTAAATCAAGATTTTACAGTAGGGTTTCTGCATAAGTATTTTCAGAAATTTTCACATGGTATCAGAGGGATTGCAGATCTATCTAAATCTCCAGCAAGAAGGCTGAAGAATATGTGCTGCAGAAAGCAGCAGCAGTAGGAGATAAGTCGGAGAGGGCAACGCAACAACAAAGGGATGCAGAAGCAGTAGAGCCATGAGGAGGGTTGACGCAGTCCTTACTAGGTGACCCAGACGTATCGCAGAGCCACCCAGAGGGATGCAGGAGCAGCCCGCGCTGCGCAGAGGCTGCGTTGGGTCAGTTTGCTCACGCAGAGGCCAATCAGGGTGACACAGTCCAGGGACTGATTGTTGTGCAAAGTGTTGTGATCCAAAAACTGAAGTTGCAGACCTTCAGCAGTTGCTGGTGGGGTGACAATTCTATCGGTGCAGAATTTAGCCTAAGCTAAGTTGACAAAGAGTGGGAGGAGAACAACTTCTCAGAAGATTTCCTGCCAAAGAGATTTGTAGATCGATCAGAGGATCGAAGAGTGCTGATTTGTTTTGTTTGGCAGACTTCCAAAGGAGGATGTCAGTTGTGAGAGGGAGAAGAGGGTGCCTATCTCGCCAAGCACCTTAGATATGAGTCTCTAGTATAGAGAGGAGGATCAGTTTCGACACAGTTTCTGAGAAGATGGCACCCCATGGACTACATGATTAGGATAGGTTGGACGACCTGTCCAATTTTGGAATCTGGAAGGCTAGAATCCTAGTAGTCATGGAGGCATACGACTTGAGGGAGGATGCAGAGAAAGTCCTGGCCACACCAACCCATGCGAAGCTCCTGGAGAAGCATGGAGAAGCAGCGCCACACACCAAGCGTTTCATTATGGACAGGGTCAAAGATCATGTGGTTCCACATAGCGGAGAAGGCAACAACTAATGAGATGTGGGTAGCTCTAACCACACTATATGAAGGAATATCCATCCAGAGGAAGATGCTTTTGGAGAACTAGCTGAGGTGATTCATGATGGCCAAGGTAGAGGAGATCGACCCTTGTCTATCTAGACTACAATCGATCTGGGATCACCTGACTGGCATGGGAGTCAAGGTAGCTGACAATGTCATGGTGAGGACTGCTCTCAATGCAGTCATAGAGGACTGGGAAACTTTTGTCCAAAATCTCTTGGGCAGAGCGGACCTTCCCACATGGGACAACATGTGGGCTATCCTTCGACAAAAGGAAATCCGATGGATGACAAAAGGCAATTCAACACTAGTCGAGCAAACTGAAGAAGGAAGTAGAGGAAGATGCAGCTTTGGCATCAAAGAGGCAACAAGGGAGAAAGAAGCGTGGTCTGCTGAAGATCAAGTGTTTTTAGTGCGGTGAACTAGGACAGTTCAGCAACAATTGTTTTTAGAATAAAAGGGACAAGGAAGCTTCTAGCTCCAAGGCTGTTGTGGCGGATGATGGCTCTGGAGATGACGTAGCCATGAGCACTCATGAACCACGAAAGTGGGGCGATCTTGATCTGTAGAGCAACTACAGAGTGCGAGAAGGATCCTTGAGTAGCCCATCTCTTGGATCAGATACGAGCTACAAGAGCCTTAAGATGGTAGCGGGACAAGTGGATTAGTGGGTGCAGAGAATCATAGATGGAGCAGAGGTAGAGCTGGATGCTGAGAGGGTGCAGTGCAGTGCAGAGGCAGCGGGAGCAATGCAGAGGGGCTGATGTGACTTTAGCAGCGCAAAGCAGGCTTGCTTACATAGTTCAAAGCTACAACAATGCAGAGGCTTCAAGAGGATAGCGTAGCACAACAACAACGTCGGGGACTTTAGCGCAGAGGAAGCTTGCCTACACAGTGCAGAGCTGCAGCAGCGCAACAACCTCCAGATGTCAACACAGAGCAACAACCTATGGAGCTTCAGTGATGAAGATGCAACCCAACTGACTTGTTTGTCAAAGATTGGGCGGGAGTACTTCAGTGGCTTACTCTCAGCAACTGAGTTGCAGTGCAGTAGTTGGCGGGACGATGCAACAAATTGAGATGGAGCAGTAGTACGGATGTGGCAGTGACTGTGGTAGCATCATGGGCAACAACACGGGAGAGAAGCAACAACGCAGTGATGAAGGGCAGTAGGCCAAGCATCAGTGCAGAGAGCCACACCAGAGATTAGTGCAGAACTTTGGGGTGAAGTATTGTTACTAGAGCACATTCCTCGCTAAGAGGGAGTGTTGAGATTTTGGGGTGTTGGGGTAGCATCGACTATGCTCTAGCTCCCAAACTTTGTGGAGGTACTAGAGTACATGAGATCTCGAAGACACAGAAAGCGATTTAAGAAATTCCATCCTGTTTAAGAGATATTTAATTAATTAATCATTTTAATTAAGGACCCTAAGTCTAACTTAGGAAAATTAAAATATTAAAGTTAATTAAATTAAACATGTGATGAAAATGACTTAAGTCACACGGATTCAACATCTTCTAAACTTAGCCGTTGATTCTAGATTAGATCACGACCGTTGATGTTTCAACGAGAAAAGTATAAGAAGAGGGCTTGCGGTCAGTTGGAGAACACACATAGTGGCAGAGCACTGAGACTAAGCTAGAATTCTAGGGCATGTTATTCAGTTTAGATCTGTATGTGTAGGCTGTAAATATATTTACTTCGATGTTAATACTGAATATTTCAGATTAATAACTTGTCTAAGTAGGAGAAGTAAATCAAGATTTAACAGTAGGGTTTCTCCATAAGTGTATTCAGAAATTTTCACAATTGATGCGTAGTTGGTACAGAGGAGAGGCATACAAACAAAGGGCTTTGATGGGTTTTCTGTGCTGGTTCCAAGGGCCAGGACGATGTAGTGCATGCGTTATGTCTCGACATTATCAGTGACCGTGGGAGAGTACACATTGAGAGATCACTTCTTTGTGGTCTATATTTCAGACACCAACCTAGTGTTAGGAGTTAGTGGCGTATCACTCTTGGAAAGGACACTATAGATTGGCAGACTCTGGAGATGGAGTTTGTGGACAAAAAGTGTGGGAAGCATGTGATGCTTAGGGGCATGTACGCATACCCTCATATGGTTTCTACGCATAGGATGGAGGCAGATTTTCGGAAGGGAGACATAGAGTGGGCTGTGGAGTCGAGGGTTTCAGATGCAGGTGTCTCAGGCCACCCTATGCACCCAGATGTGTAGACTCTCCTAGACCGTTACTCTATGGTGTTTTGGGACATTCCACCAGGACAACCACTGGATGGATGGTTTGAGCACACTATTGAGCTGGAGTTCGGCATTCAGGCCGTGATCACCACTCCCTACAGGTACCCCAAGGCCAAAGGGATGAGATTGAGTGAGAAATTCATGAGCTCTTAGCATTGGGGCACATGAGGCCCAACACCAGTCCATTGGCTTCTTTGGTGGGCTTGGTGAAGAAGAAGGACGACACATTGCGAATGTGCATAGACTACAGGGCTCTAAATAAGAAGACCATGAAGAACCACTACCCTATTCTCAGGATTGACGAGTTGATGGATGAGCTGAGGGGGACGAAGTTCTTTTCCAAGATCGATCTGAGGTCGGGGTACCACTAGATCAAGATAAGGGACCAGGATGTCCCCAAGACTGCACTTCGATGCCACTATGGCCATTTCGAGTTCTTGGTGATGCCCTTTAGGCTGACCAATGCTTTGGCTACTTTTCAGTCTTGCATGAACCACATTTTCTGTAGTCAATTGAGGAAGTTTGTGTTGGTGTTATTTGATGACATCGTCATATACAACCGCACATGGGAGGAGCATTTGCAGCACATAGAGACGGTGCCGCGTATCCTGAAGGAGCAACACTTCTATGCCAAGTTGTCCAAATGCGAGTTTGGGTTGGCAAAGATGCTCTATTTGGGGCATATCATTGGAGTGGACGGAGTGAGAGTCCACGAGGAGAAGATCAGGGCCATCTGGGATTGGCTAGAGCCGAAGAATGTGACAGAGCTTCGGGGGTTTGGGGGTATTTGTACCTACTGCCTGAAGTTTGTCAAAGGCTTTTCACAGCTTGCAACACCCCTCACAGACCTCACCAAAAAGGGGACTTTTAGTTGGACAAAGGTTATGCAGAGGGCCTTTGACAGGCTCAAGGAGGTGATGAGTAGCTGTCCGGTATTAGCTCTGCCAGATTTCACGCAACCCTTCGTGCTGGAGTGTGATGGTTCAGGGTAGGGGATAAGCGCAATGCTGATGCAGGGGGGGCACCCCATAACTTTTGAGAGCTGGAAGCTACTGCCGCACGAGAGATTATACCCCATCTACGATAAGGAGATGCTGGCCATCATGGATGCGTTGGCCAAGTTTCGACAGTACCTTGTGGGGAATAGGTTCCGGGTGAGGACATATCACAACAACCTTAGATTCTTCCTTGAGTAGAAGCAACTGCAGGAGAGGTAGTGGAAATGGGTCAACAAGATCCAGGCATACGATTTTAACATTGAGTATGTCAAAGGGAAGAACAACGTGGTGGATGATATGTTGTCCCGGAGACCAACGTCTCTATCCTTGATGAGCATTGATGCAGATTGGAGGGCTCAACTATTGGTGGAGTACTCCGAAGATCGGTTTGCATGTGAGATCCTAGATGGGCAGCTGACGGAGGACTGGGACAAGGTGATGGATGAGGTCATCTACTACCGTGACCAGATCTTCTTGACAGGGAGCTCCCAACTACGGGAGAAGATTATGCATGCAACACATGACTCACCGCTTTCAGGCCGCCAGAGATTTACCAAAACATACCGGGCCATCAGTTAGGGATTCTCTTGGAAGGGCCTCAAGGAGGACCTACTCCGGCATGTCAGGGAGTGCTTAGTATGCTAGAAGAACAAGGGGGAGATGAACCATCCGACAGGGTTGTTGTAACCACTTCCCATTCCTAAGGGGAAATCGAAAAGCATTTCGATGGATTTCATCACTGGGTTGCCCATGGTATAGGGCAAGGATTGCATCTTCGTGGTGGTTGACAAGTTGACGAAGTATGCCCATTTCTTCGCCATTTCAGCTTGGTACATTGCTTCACAAGTGGCTGAGCTATTTTTTAGGGACATCTTCAGACTCCATTGTCTTCCAAAGACCATAGTCAGTGACAGAGACAACCGGTTCATGGGAGGCTTTTGGCAGGAGCTGTTCCGTTTGGTAGGCACCGAGTTGACACCCAGCACCAGCTACCACCCACAAAAGGATGGGCAGACCGAGATAGTTAACAAGTGGCTGGAGGGCTACTTGAGGAACTATGTCACAGGGCAGTAGAAGGCTTGGCTACGCTGGCTTCACCTGGGGGAATACTGCTACAACACAACATTCCATATGTCTATTAGTGTGTCCCCATTTTATGCTTTGTATGGTTATAATGCACTGACTTTTGCTGATATGATGTTTGGAGCTAGCAAGGCCCCCAGGGCCAAAGACTGGATCCAAGAGAGCCAAGACATACTTCAGGCTCTCAAGGATAATTTAGCCACAACCCAAAACCAGCAGAAGCTGTACGCAAATAGAGGCTGCGTGGAGAGGCAGTTTGAGGTGGATGACTTGGTGTATCTTCGACTTCAACCGTACAGGTAGTCCACGCTGAAGCAGAAGGGAGCTGAGAAGCTCAAGCCACGTTTTTATGGGCCATACAAGGTGTTCCGACGAGTTTGAGAGGTGGCATATGAGCTGGAGTTGCCATAGGGTAGCCTGATTCACAACATTTTTCATGTCTCATGCCCAATGTTGCAGGAAATGTCCCCTCCCTCCCCGACTCCAACCCTCGAAACGTGGTCCGTACGGAACTGTATGGGATCCGCCTCTTGAAACGCGTTTCGGAAAAAAATTGACGCTTCCTGGTTTTTTGGAATCGTATGAACGGATCCGCGTTTCCGTACGGCGGATCCGCATTTCGTACGACAGATCCTTGTACGGAAGCTCCGTGCTTCCTTTACAGATTCGTACGGATCGCCAGTGGTTCTGTACAACGCCGCACGGATCTGACTAGCGCAGCAAAAAAAAGACGACTTTTTTATTTTTTATTTTTATTTTTAACTTTAGTTGGGTTAGAGGGTGGGTTAGTGTTGAGTTACGGATAGGATGAAAAAGATATAAGCTCTCTTTCACCTCCTTAGATGTTTCTTAGATGCTCCCTCATGGTAATGTTAAATTCTTAAAGTAAAAGGATGAAAATGAAAAATAGAATTTTTACTTAAATTCTTAGAGATCCTTTAACTTAAATTTTTAACATTACCATGAAATGACTCAGGATGTTTGAGAGTGGTTCCAGCCTGATCGGACTTCATATGTAGAAAATAGAATTTCACATCCTATTCAAAATTCAGTAGACTTAACAATTTTCAGGATTTCAGGATCAATGGTATGGTGGCATTTCATTAGATTATATCATGTATGAGGGTATGTGATTAGCATTTAATCAAGAGCACCAAGCCCTATATGTACCCTAGTGTTGGTGGTGTTAATTGTTGAACTCCTTTGTCATGTCGTTAGCAAAAAATTACATCTCAATCAACTCAAAATCATCGATCAAGCATGTTAAGTTCTTTCTAACATATTTTAAGGCTTGCATTAGGTAGTTTGATCAATTTTGGGCAATTTTGACTAATGTCCCTAGATAATCGAGGTAGAGGCAAAGGCTAGACAAGAGAGAAGAATCTAGATTATAGATGGTTGATGCTCAAATAATTAATCATTAATGTACAATTGATGCATATCTATCTTGATTTATGTACAAATATGCATGCCTCCATATCTTGTACAATTAATTTGGTATTTTGGATGTTTTTTTAATATAAATGCAAAATAAAAAAAAATAAAAAATAAATATATATATAGTAGACGCTTTCGAGACGCTTCACTTCCTAGATTTTTTGGAAATGACGCTTCCGCGTCCCCGCTTCCAAAAAACATCCCTGCTTTGTCCTCGTTTCGTGCAACGTTGCTCATGCCTGAAGAAGGCTTTGGGACAACAGGTGACTGCAACATTGGAGCTCCCACCTACTGATGGTGAGGGGCATTTGGTGCTATAGTCGGAGGCCATTCTTGATACTATGGAGAGACACTTGAGGAGTAGAGTGGTCAAGGAGAATCTGATCAGGTGGAGAAATCTTCCAGATGAGGATGCCACTTGGGAAGGGGAGAAGATTCTGCAACATCCATCTTTGCAGTTGCTTGAGGACAAGCAATGTTTTGGCAGGGAGGACAGTAATATTCCAAATTATCAGTCAGCTAATTGGAATATTAATTTTGTTAATTTTTTCCTTTTCTAATGTAGCAGGAAATAAAATGGACAAGGAGGGACCTACTAATAAACCATAAGATTAATTCACTTTCCTAAAGTCACTTAGACAATTGTTAGAGCTGAAGTGGGGCCCATGAGGCCAGCCACTTGAATGGGACAACATCCTAAGGGGCAACGTAGGGATAAGCTAGCAGAGGGACAATGCAACATAGGTGGGCCTAAGGGAACGTTGGAGGCTCACTTGGATAAATATGGGGCGAGAACAACTCATTCCTCATGCATTCAATCATTGAAATTTTGTTTGATAGACTGTAGCATGCTTGAGCTGTTTAGCCATGTCTCCAAGTGCCGTTTAGCACAGAGATTTCCGAGTGGAGATCTCAACCTCTACCTCGGGGTACTTCGAGTGCCCACTGAGGAGATGAGGTACCATCCAGTTTCGAGGGAAGATTCACAGGAGCACATTCAGGCATATGTAGTCCCTCCAGGACAACGCAGAGGCCACACAGGTAGTAGAGGGAATACATAGTTCAACTGAGGAGCAACGTTGGGAGAGTGGGAGAGAGTGCAACTTTCAGTCCAGAATTTGGAGGAGGAGTTAGCCATCTCCTACGAGGGTTTTTGGGTAGATTTCTAGTAGCATCTTCCTGCAGTTCAATCAGAGAACCAGATCACCCAACAGAGTAGCGTGCCAAGCCCAAGGGGGCTAATTTTCGAGGTTAGGATTTCTGGAAACCCTTCGCGGGTTGTTTTGGGTTTGTTGAGGAGAGTCCAATGTCTAATTCCCAGAATTTTCTAAGCAGCAGAGCAACCTCAACACGCAGTCCGTTTCTAGCTAGCAACAACAGTTCCAACAAGACAACACAGAGGAGGAGCCACGTAGAGCAGCAGGAAGGCAAGGTTTCTGTTCGGGTTTGAGGAGTTGTTTTAGCCTGTCTTGTGCAGGCCAAGGTGCCATTGTCTTGAGCACCTCATTGTACATTTTTCCCATTAGAAAAACAATAAAATGGCTCAGATGTTTTTGGCTCATCCATGGTGTTTTTAATGCCTATTTATGTTCTGCTATAGTTTTAGTCTTGCATGCTTTATATTACTGTTTGTTCCCAATTTGGGATATTACAAATGATCTGCACTTCCAGCGACGACAACCAGAGACTTAAAATTTTTGTGCTGGCTCAACAAGCACTACGCTGCCTCTGCCCAGCTACAACGTCACCTCTCCCAACTGACGCAGGCTCTGCGTGAGCTCCACAGGTGACTGTGTCACCCTTGCCCCTCTCTCTAGATCTGCGCTGTCAGTTGAGACAACTACCTTCCTACGACAAATTTTCTTCGGTCTTCTGCTGATGGCTTCAGCTCTTCCTAATCTGCAAACGCACTGATACCATGTGAAAATTTATGAATCTAAATTACAGAAATCCTACTACAGTAAATCTGATTTACTTCTACTTGTTTGATTTACTTAACAAGTTATTTTATGAATTATTCAGTAAAACATTGAAGTAAATACACTGCAGCCTACACAACTATACAGATCAAGTACTGAAGAATAAGCAACCTTTAGACAAAGGACACATAATTTTTCGGAAAAAATGTCTCCGGAAAAACCCAATGCAGGAAAACCGATGCAACGACTCTTGAGGGTTTTTTTATTATGCAAATTTCTGAATGCAAACTAGGGTGCCATAAACGGCTCACCCAACAGAGAATTTCCTTGGCAGAAGTAACTCTATTTGGAGACAGATACTATGGTTGATCCAACGTCAGAATGGCGAACCCCATAGGTGCCTACGCAGTCCCCAGCAAGCTCTGTGTTGGGACTGCGTCACCCTTCCAAGTGGCTGCCACCCTTCTTCGATCTACTGAAACTGAGCTCGATCTGCCCCACAGAAGCCCCATCACTGCAACCTCTGTCTCTGCATCACCTCTTCTTGGACCGTGTCACCCCTCTGGGCCTGCGTCACCCTCTTAAGGGCTGCGTTGTCTCTCTTGGGTAGATCTGCCTCTCTGCAACTGTATTCTCGGCCTTGGATCCAAAATCCCGCTGCCTCACTGCGCCTCACTGCACTGCAAGCTCACTCCGAAATTCTCAGCAAACTGCGCCCTAGAATTTCGACTTAGCTCAAGTGCTGCTACTCTGTGTGTGTCCTCCAACTGACCCCAAGCCTTCCTTTAATACTTTTCCAGTTGATGAATCAACGATAGTGATCTAATCTCTAATCGACGGCTAAGATTAGAAAAGACTTGATCCTCATCACTTAGAACATTCTCACCCACATGTTAAATTAATTCACTTCAATTATTTAATTTCCCTAAGTTAGACTTAGGGTCTTCATTAAAATAATTGATTATTTGAAGAACTTAAGCTCCGAGTGGAATTTCTCCAAACGATTTCTGGGTCTTGGAGATCTTATGTGTTCTAGCCCCTCCACAAAGTTTTATGACAAGTGGTTGAGGGATCACATGGCTGGCTCAGGTGGCGGAGACAATGGCACATCGAGTTATCTAGTAGCTGTTGGTTGTCGGTTGAGGACCATCTAGGAGAAAATTTTTCTCCTATATACACCACCCACAGGTGGTGGGTAACAGGTGATAAATGACTTGCTCCTTCATAACTATACGCTAGGTTGGTCATTCTCCTTTTGATTTTACATTGGTGATAAATGACTTACTCTTCATAACTATATGCTAGATTGGTCATTCTCCTTTTGATATTACATTGGTGATAAATGACTTGCTCCTTCATAACTGTATGCTAGATTCAGGGTCCTTCACAAATATTAGGAACTAGCTTGGTTTCAAGAATCAAGATTACTTATCCATATAGAAATGGTATTCTAGAAAAATTCTTAGTGAAAAGGTGATTTTCTATCAAAATGGTATTGGAGCTATGTGTTGATTTTTTGTAGCATTAGATAGTGCTCTAAGTCTCAAATTTGGTGTGGAGGCTTAGACACTTGTATTTTAAAGAACCCATAGACTATTTGTGAAATTCCACTCGGTTCATGTTTTATTAAAATAATTAATTATTTTAATGGGGACCTTAAGTCTCCTTTGAAATAAAATAATTAAAAGGGTATTAATAAAACATAGTGTGAATCTAATAGAGAACGAAGATCAAGTCATGTTTTAATCTTAGCCATCGATTAGACATCTAATCTGGGCCGTTGATTTGTCAATGAGAAGATTATAAAAGGAAGGCTTGAGGGTCCTTTGAAAACACAACGAGACACTAAATTGATCTAAGATCAAAATTTTTACGACGCGGTTTGTTGAGAAATTCAAACTAGAGATCTGAGCAGTGGGGGCCAGAGATAGCATTCGGAGAGAGATTTTCTCAGTTCGATGGAGCATCAGTCGGAGAGAGGCAGAGGTGATCTAGCCTAGCCAGTGACTGCGTAAGCTCACGCAAAAGCAGCGCAGAGGCAAAGGGGAGGGTTTTTAGAATTTGCTGGTGGATCAATTTCGAAGGCAGGGATCTGGAAAGTGGCACCGGGAGGTTGTTCCTCAGCATCCACAGAGGCAAAACGACTTGGCTAGGGCTGAACGCTGAGCCTGGAAGGCGGTGATGTAGAGGCTGCAAGTTGCAATCCTTGGACTTGTGCAGAGCCTCCCTAGGGCAGGTTTTTCTTCATCCGGATCAGCCCGAAACTCAGTGATTGAGTGAGGTGTTTCTCACAAAATCTTTTGCCAGTATTTCTCTCTATAACTGAATAAATCTTGAGGGTATTTAGAGATCTATTCAGACATTGCTAGTGCATAATAATAAAACCCTCATCTGCTGCACCGGCTTTAACGCATTGGGTTTTTCCAGGAACATTAGTCCAAAAATAACTGTCATATGTGTGAATGATTTCCTTGTCTAGTTTCCTTGTTTCTAAATGGATTTTAGTAAAGGCTGCTTCTGTAGTAACTTCAATAATTCAGATCTAAATTAATTATGTAATGTAATTTACTTATTAGGAGAAGTACACTCAGTTGTTGCAGTAGGATTCATTAGATCTGGTAACATCTTGGAATTTTCACACTATGTATATTGTTGTTAGTAGAATACAGTTGCCATCAAACAAAAATATACAATAGGTTCACTGCCATCCACTTAAAATCGCACCTCTCCAGATTAGGAGGACCGCCACTTGCCATGAAATTGTTCATAGTTCATTATGAGTTTAAGTGCACACTAGAAACAAATCATGATCGGAGGTTAGGTTGTTTTCTCAAAGCATAGTTGTAAATTGTGGCATTTTCAATCAACCAATTAGGTAGGAGAACTGCATTTAGTGTTAGGGTAACTAATCACAATGGAGCTATGTTATGATCTAAACCACTAGTGTTTTTTCAAAACCCAATGGTGAACAAATTATGAGGCTATCAAAGGTGAATATGTTGCCACAATTCCTACCAGCGCAACCTTTCATAATAGATAGGAAAAAATAAAGAAAGAGAACACATTAGATGCCAAAAAGGAACACATTGGATACCAGAATTGTTCCAAATTAATAATTTAGTAAATAATCAACTAAGAAGATATCTTAAAAAGGGTTCAATCTGTAATTGTCAGTATATCCTAGTTATAATGTAATGTGCCATTTAATAAGTTGCAAGGACTTAAACGCCGAAAGAAAATATAAAGGTTACATCTAAAAGTGGACAAACCATATAAATTGCAACCCTTTATTTGCATTATAATTTGTGAAGTGTTATGTTCAAATTGGAAGAAGGATATTAGAATATATTGAGCTATAAATTAAGAAAATTACAAATAGTAAAGCACTTTTAATATCACAACAAAAAAAATAGAGCTATCTCAAAAGGTATTTTAATGCCCTATCAAAGCTAAATAAATATATCTTCGTGGGATCCTTGCACTTTATGCACCCACTTATTATTGAAGAAGATATCAATTTTTGAAAATTGATTGTATCTTTTGACAGAAGTTTTGACAAAAATAGCATGAAGATTAACAGTGGAATCAAAGAAAGAGGGAGAAAATTCTCGTGCAAAGAACAATAATCAAATCTTGGCTGCACAAATCAAGAAGCTGAAGAATGAAAAGAAGTCACAGACACAAAAAAATAAAAGTTAGAACAATTTGCCAACAAAGAAGCATTGATCTATAAAGGTACGATAACTGATCCAGTTGAATAAGAGAAGTTGTCAGATGTAAAAATCCAAACTGTGGAGAAAGGAGCCAACACAAATTCATTGGACATTAAAAATATAGAGGTTGTTTGTATTAAAATGTTAACATTAACAAATCTATACTAGTATCAAAATCGAATGTTCCAAAAACAAGACACAAGATAAAAGGATGCCTTATCATCATCCTATTTATAATATTTATCATATTATGTAATGAGTTGAGCAAATACAAAATCAATAAGTGTTGATCATGGCATTTTGGAAGGAATCTCAGTTATATAATCTTATTATTGAAAAATCATAGAAGTTGTTGCCTTGTAGTTCCACTGAATATCAAATTAGGGTGGTTTGACCCTTTCACAATATGATAATGTTGCATAATGCTTTGTAACCCATATCATCTCGTATCTTTAAGCATGATAATTTTGCTTAAAGCTTTGTATCACATATCATTTCATATCTTCAAGCATCATAACTACAAGGATGGAGAAGAATAAGAAGGCATTGCCGGCTAGAACAGAGATGTAGCTTTTTCCATAAAATGCTTTGAGGACACGGCAATTTTTTTTTCTCCAAAAAATCCGTCTTATATTTGAACCAACCCAGAAATGGAGGGGGAAGTAACTTTTGCTGTTAGCACTCTTCAAACTAAACCTGATGCATCTTGAGGATTTGCCCCACCAATACTGCATTCACTGTTGGTTTATAGGTCTGAAGACCTATGGTATTTGGACGTGGGAAACTGTTCACATGGAAGGCTGTGTTGATGATCTCGATTCTCACTGGGTGCTCAAAGGCACAACAAATGCAAACACACTCTTGATGCCAAATGAATCTGCTCCAGAAAATGTGTTGTTCTTCATGCTTTAAATATGATTGCTTGGTATGCAAACAGTTCAATCCCGCTGCCGATCAATCTGAGCTGCATGTGTCCACTGTCACCCATATTATCTCTGCAAGTGAAAGGACGTTTTCTTCCATCATAAACAAGATGCCAAACATCCCAGCTCACAACTCCTATGCAGTGCCTGTCAGAATTTCATCAAATACAAAAAAGGAGCATTTTGGTTGGTGACAGTGCTTAGTTTTAAAATTTGTGTGCTGATAAACGTTTTCACCTCATAAAATGCCACTGGTCTATACCATAAATATTTCAGCCCTAGTGCTGAGTCTGATTTCACCAGAATCACCTATAAACACTTCAGATATACAACAATATCCAGCTTTATGAAACCTTCAAGGTGTAGACACTGCAATTATAGAAGGTTAGGTCATTTTGGCAGCCTATAAGGCAAGATCCAATTAAAACTCAAATCTGAAAAATAAATCAGCTAACAGTGGCTAAAATCAGCAACAAATTAGATTCTGAAAGAACTTCTAAATCAGCATTATCATTCAACTCAGCTGTTCATTAAATCTGCATAACAAATCAGCCAGTAAACACCCAAATATTCAAATCTGCAGCATAAATTGGGACAATAAACTCAATTGTTTCTATTGACATGAAAGAAGATTACAATACGATATAGTATCTCACTCCGAGAGGGAAAATGCAAAGCCTTTACAACTCATCTCAAGCAAGGCTTCAGACATCCCATCCCAAACCGTAGCTAGGGCACCACATGCTAATTATTAGCGAACTCTAGTATTCCATTAACCAAACAAAGCATCTCACTAAGCTCATCAAGCTAGTTTTAGACCTCGACAAATGGCTAGTGTCAAAACAACTAATCTACTCTAAGCTTCATTATTAAAATGACAGTGACTAAAACTATATTTTTTGCAACAAGATTTCTCTTCTAGTAGATTAATCCATAAGTTGTTTGTGGTCATGAAAATTGATTTATAATTTTGTTTCTCCTCTCTTCATGTGCTTGTGTGACTCTGTGTCTGTGAGAGAGATGGATAGGCAGAGAGCAAGGAAGGGGTTACTTATGAATAATCTTCCAATTTTGGTGTTGTAAATTTGAAATGTGTTCATAACCTTTGTAATTGAAATGTCTGCAGTGATGCGAGGAGCTGAATTATTACTTTGCAACACACCGCCAACAGCAAGGCATGCTGTAGATGCAACTTGTTCTCGTGGATGGAGAAATATACAACTGGTGGGAACTCTTTGTTGTCTTGGTTGAAGCTTTACAGTTATTTCTTGTGGTTTAGAATGGCCTATTTTTTCTTCTTTTTTTGCATCAGACCTTATGTTAGAATTTTCTGGGGTGATTATATAGCTATGCAAAAGAATAATAACTGCAGCATGTACCTTTTCTGAGAATATGTTCTAATTTAACATAGAACTACATAAATTCGTAATAGATCCTTAGGAAATTGAAATATTTAAAAGCAAGTCTTAAGGGAATAGAAAATCTAAAATCTGGCAGGGATAGGGAAGTCTGTGAAGAACTGAGTGGTCTTTAACCTTCATAGCGATAATAAATCCTACTTGTATTGGCACATGAAACCACTCAAACGGAAACCTGTCAAACCTATTTGTGAAATAAGAAATATAGGATTTGGTCATGGTTATGATTTGCTAAACAATGGGCAATGACAGGTGTGATATGCACATTATAAGCTTGTGTACATTATTTACAATCAAATTATTGGTTATGATCCACATATTCCTAGATGTGGATAAATTCCTATTCCAGTCATCTCAGCCAAGAAAATTGAAGGTTCCTAATGTAACTGTTACCTGCCAAAATTGGTGACCCTATAGGAGAAAACTTTTCTCTTGTTCTTCACTTCAGCTGGCCAGCCACACAGCCCCTGACAGCTGTCACTAGCTGATGATAGGCCATTTTATCTCTGCCACATGGATCAGTCCTATACCTTCTCAACATCTGGCAAGAGCACAGAGAGGAGGGTGGGCTTCTGATCAAATGGTACTTTATTCATTTTGCAATCAGGGGCTTATGCTTGTTTGTATTTGGGATTTTCATATGGATTATCGGGTGACCTAGAAGAAAGAGGGGTGTTGATTTTGTTCCCTCACCTTAAATGGGGGTTAATCTTCGATCCTAGTCTAGTGGGACCACCCTTAAAGGCCCAATGGGTATAGGAGGGGCACTACTCGGTGTTAGTTTTTGTATCATCGGATGTGTTCTAGTCTCGAGATTTGACAGAGAGGTTAGGATACATGCATTCTCCAACGCCCAAAAATCGTTTCTGGAAATTCCACCTACAGACAACTTAATTAAATATTAGTCAGTTTTTAATATTTCCTAAGTCTAAACTTAGGAAATATGATTAATTAAAAGGAATTAATTAAGTTATGGTGAGAATTTTCTAGAAAAAGAGATGGATTGATTTCTAGTTAATCCTAGCGATCGATTAAGTTTTATCGTGGCCGTTGAAGTCTCAATGAAAGATTATAAGAAGAAACTCGATGGGGCATGGAGAAAACACTTAAGCAATTTGATTTCACTGGCAAATCGATTTCCAGAGTAGCAACGTTTTGTTGCCAAAGAGAGAGAGAGAGAGCTAGTGAGCTCGAAGAAGTGAGAGAGGGGCAGAATAGTAAAGCTGGAGGAAGCTTTTCCAGTTCCGATGAGTACCTTGAAGAGAGACACCACAGAGCTTCAGTTGGTAATTCATATTTTGTTGGGGAGAAGTAGTGATTCAGTGCCAGAAGCTGGGCAGAGAGTTCAAAGGCTAGGAAGATCCTTTTCCTAGAAAGTAGCTAGCAAGATAGCAAGAGGAGATGCATTTTCGAGCTTGTGGGATGTAGTACTACGTCCGATAACATAGTGACTGTGCAAAGGCAGCAAGGAGCAACTCAAATCAAGCTGAGGTCAGTGTCGGATGACTTGTGGAGTGAGAATTTTTCTCACTAGTTTTACTGCCAGGCATTTATCTATTTGGATTGCTAGATTAAGCATCCATAGTTTTGTACTCACATTTACTACTGCATAATAATCAAACTCAGCTGCTGCACCGGTTTTCCCGAGTTGGGTTTCTCTGGGGACTTAGTCCAAACATAACGATGTATTTTGTGTGTGTGCATCTACTCTTCCAGCAGTTATTTTTCATCTACAGTATTTGTTTTGTGAAGGCTGCAGTGTATTTGTTACGTTATTTTCCGTAGCACACAATAAATAATTTGTTTAATTTATTTAACAAATAGAAGAAACAATATCAATTGTTATAAGAGGATTCAGGATTCCCGAATTTTCACATGGTATTAGAGCGCAAATAGAAAGTCAGAGAGCTCAGTTGCAGAAAGGAAGAGGTGCTTCGTAGCACTGCGTAAGCAGTTGTTCGAAACCCCAAAGGCAGCGCAGTCCCTTTGGCCAGGAGGGTCAATTTTTGAGGAAAAATCGATTTTCTCTAAGAGAGCGATAGAGAAATCAGATTTTCCAGATCGAAGATTACCAGAGGCAGATGGAGCAACAATATTTTTCCTTGCAAAGTAGATCTTCAACTAGACGTATTATTTTGTAGCAGTTGCTAGTGCAAAATAACGTCAGGAGGAAGAAACAACACACACTGAGGGGAATCTTTCCTTGGGGGACTTCTAGCTTCAGAAGTTTGATTTTTCATTGTAGAGCAACAGTCGTTGTGCGCATAGTTACTTACTCTAGTCGGGAGTGCGTAGAGCCTAACAATAGTTGCGCAGAGGAGAAGAGGAGGATTTCAACTTATTTTTGCTGAGATGGCATCAACAAGGCTGAGAGATCAGGATCGGTTGGACGAAGCATCCAACTATGTGATTTGGAAGGCAAGGATTAACTGTCTTCTAGATGAATATGATCTCAAGGCATATATCGATAATGTGGTGGCGGTAACCATGGATCCAAATTAGCTGAAGGCCTACAAGGAGTTGGCAAAGGCGAAGAGATTGATTCTTGATGTGGTTTGAGATCATGTAATATCACATATAGGTGGCAAGGACACTGCCAAGCAGATGTGGGATGCCCTCGCTATGCTATACTAGGGATCTTTCGAGTAGCGGAAGATATATCTTGAGGAGAAGCTGAGATGTGCCCGTATGCAGAAGGGGTAATGCATAGACCCCTTTCCTCACTAGGCTTCAGGATGTCCAGGACCAACAGTCTGCTGTAGGGTCAATGCCCCAACCTACAGAATTGGGGCGGTTAGCTCTCAACAGTGTTTCCTAGGACTGGCAGGTCTTTGTCCAGAGTATCTTGGGTGGAGACAAGTTGCGAGAGTGGGACAAAATGTGGGCTGATCTGCAACAGGAGGAGATGAGGTGAGATTTGGTGAAGAGCACCATCAGTAGTAGCAGCAGCAGCAGTGGGATGAAGCAAGTGAAGGAGGAGGAGAATGTGGCCCTTGCATCAAAGGGGCAACTAGCGAAGCACAGGAAGAAGAAGGACCTTTGTAAGATAAAGTGCTTCAGGTGTGGCGAGTTAGGCCACTACAACACCCAGTGCCCTCTCAGAAAGAAGGACAAAAAGGAGAAGCAGGACCAACAGGTTGCATCCGCAAAGATTGATAGGCTGTCCTCCAGATTGGATGAAGATTTTGCCATGATAGTTGACATCTCTCCAGGAGTGAGGTGGGGTCACTTGGTTTTGTAGCCCCAGAGTGCTACAGTCTGGGCAGGATTCTTGAGGAGGTCCACCTCTTGAATCAGTACCTTGCTACGGAGATCGTAACATGTAGTAGCAAGATGGACTGCTGGCAGTAGGTGCAGTCATATGCCAGAGTGACATATGCAGTAGCTAGTAGCAGTCAGAGACTCGAGAACGCAGTGCAGAGTTGACATCAATGCAAGAGGCACATTTGCAGAGTCAGCAACAACGCACAGACTAGCAATAGTCAGGACTCAACAGCGCAGAGACTAGCAACAGTCAGGACTCGGGTGACGGATGCATCACACTGACCACAATTGGTTCATTGTGTTGGATAGTTCTCAGGTGCAGATGTTGTAGTTACAATAGCAGCAGATGAGAGGGAGTTGCAGATGTTGCAATAGCAACAGCAATAGAGTTGTAGTGCAAATGCAGTAGTTGGCAACAGTTCAGCAAGGTTAGCAACAACACAGATGTAGCGCATATCAAAATTGCGCAGTAGTTGGTGGGCAGAGCAGCCACACTTTAGTAGCATGACAAGAGATGGTGCAGAGGTAGTGTATTGTGGCAGTAGTTGCAAGTGTAGTCTTTGAATACTTTCCTCGCTAAGAGGGAGTGTTAGTTTTTGTAGCATCAAATGTGTTCTAGCCTCGAGATTTGACAAAGAGGTTAAGGTACATGTATTCTCCAATACCCAAAAACACCTAGAGACGACTTAATTAAATTAATTAGTGAGATTTTAATATTTCCTAAGTCTAAACTTAGGAAATATGATTAATTAAAAGGAATAATTAAGTCATGGCGATAATCTTCTAGAAAAATACATGGGATTGATTTCTAGTTAATCTTAGCCATCATTTAAGTTTTAATAGTGGCCATTGACGTCTCAATGGAAGATTATAAGAAGAAACTCGATGGGGCCTGGATAAAACACTTAAGCAGACCGATTTCATTGGCAGACCGATTTCTAGAGTAGCAACGTTTTGTTGCAGGAGAGAGAGCTAGTGAACTCGAAGATGTGAGAGAGGGGCGGAGATAGTAAGGCCAAAGGAAGCTTTTTTAGTTCCGGTGAGTACATTGCGGAGAGGCATCACAGAACTTCAGTGGGTAATTCGTATTTTGCTGGGGAGAAGTAGTGATTCAGTGCCAGAAGCTGGGCAGAGAGTTTAGAGGCCAGGAGGATCCATTTCGCAGTGGCTGAGAGGGTTTCTGAGATTTAGCTGTCGGATCAGATCAAGAAGTCGGGAGCCGGGGTGTGAGACCGGGTTTCCAAGATCTGAGACTCTTGGAGTCAGATCGATCTATTTACTAGGGTGACTCAGTGCTTAGAGGAGGTGACGCAGGGCCTACGCAGTGACTGGGCAAAGACCTCCAGGGGTAGCTTTTCTATGTTGAGATTTTGTATAGTTGGTGTATCATCGAGTGTGCTCTAGCCCTGAAATTTTGTGGAGGGGCTACAATACACTTGATCTCCAAAACCCAGAAAGTGTTTTGTGAAATTTCAATTGGTGTTCAAGTTATTCAAATAAGTAATTATTTTAATGGATTTCCTAAGTCTAAACTTAGGAGAATTAAATAATTATAGTGAATTAATTAACACGTGCAATATTTTAATCTCAGTTGTTGATGAATGTTTTAATCTCGACCGTTGATGAGATGAATGAAAAAGTATAAAAGAAAGGCTTGAGGGTCAGTTGGGAGAGACACACAGTTGTAGAGCTGAGGAATAGATTTGGAATTCTAGGGCGGGTTTGCTAAGAATTTCAGGAGGAATTTCCTGCAGCGAGGGGTAGTATTGGTTAAGGGATGATCTGATCCCGGAGCCAAGATTCAGTAAGAGGCAGAGAAGCAGCAGCAAGGACAATGCAGAGGAGTTGAGCAGCAGCTACGCAGGACAACACAAAGGCTCCAGGGGGCTTCAGAATTTACGCAGAGGGTCTCTAGGGCCAGTGTAAGGCCTGCGTCACCCTCTCAGGGGTTACGCAGTCCCTCTCTGGGCAGCACAGTGGCATTCTGAGGCTAGTAGGGCTGACGCTGGGGGCTTTAGGTGCAGCGTTGAGGGTTTCTAGGGCCAGATCCGGGCTGAGTTTTGTAAATCCTGTTTGAGGGTGTGGTTCAGTCAGATATTTGGCACTAGAACATCAAGTTTGCTGCAAATTTGATTTCTTTTATTCTTTGTTGGGTTTTCCACATCTGGAACCCATATTTACCGTACTCAAAATCTACTTAATAAAATAACCCTCATATCTGTTGCACCATTGGTGCAGCCTCGCTGCATCTTTCCCCACAGTACATATATAAGTGCGTATCATATACATATAAACCGAGATACATCTTTACTTCACATGAGCGTTAAGTGGGATTAATTATTTCACTCACATTTCAAGTTCATAAATATATAAAAAAACCCACCTAATTAAAATGTAGTTCAATGCTTTAGACTTTGGATTAAAGCAAACTATGTCGACAAAACATATTCGGACCCACAACTATCACCAATGCAACTTACACCGGCGATCTACCCATGCTTGTTCATTCGACGGATATCGCATCTCAACATGCGTGACAATTAAGGTTTTCATTATATGCGAAATGGGTGGTTTGTGCTGGCATCGTGTCACCTCTAGACCTTTATTGCATCCTTTCAACAGTTAACACTTACCACTTCAAAGCTTTGCGAAAACCACTGTGTGGGTTGCAAAACCCTTAACAGTTCCGCTCCTACCGATCCACGGTTTCTCATTCATCGGTTCATGGTTTCAAACAGAACACACAGTGCAATCAAAACAAACCAAGAATTGATTCCTCTGTTTCCCTCAGAGATTTAAACCATCAGAATTTTACCACGATCAGTTCATACATGATTTTCTCAATCCCTGTCTCTCTAAACTTAGCTCCGGATTTAATATTTCGATCACCATTTAAAGAACTTGGTCCACCATAAAATTTGACGATTTCAACTGTATATTACAATTTCCTAAAGAGATGTCGAATTTTCAGGTATTATACTTCAATACTTCATAAGTCGGGATGGCGAAATAGTTCCATTGCTCCAGTGATTAATCCATGTTTCTGCTATGCCTTCTTTTAAAATTCACATCTTCATCTGCTCATTTTAAAACTTCTGTATCTCCAAGTTTGTTCATTATGATAGCTTTCGCCATAATTTTACTGTGACTTTGACTCTCGGTTCCAACAAAATTATAATTCCGTCATGGTTGCAACAAACAGAGTTCAGTCATCTGAAATTCCTCTAAACATCAAATCGCCAGAATTGCTTCTGCTTATGGAAGATACCAAGCATTGAAACCTTCTGATTTATTTGAATCCTTCAAGCATTCATTGCAGAATAGAGAGTGTTCCTCTCTATGTGGTTCAAATTCGTATGATTCCAACAAAATTCTCTGAAGCCCTCGACTCTTTCGGTTTCAACAAACTCGGATCCTCTTAAAATATGGATTTGGCACGAAGGTCAACTGTTGAATCGAAACCTCATATAATTATTTTAACTAATGGTTTTGCATAACAGTGAATATGCCCAATTTAATTCAAAACAAAACAGGACCACCAATATGTATACAAATTCGAAATTCAAAGGATTTCAGACCAACTTCAATACCAGAATTGGAATTTCACACAAAGCTAAAATCTATTATTCATAAGATTTACATAAACCTAGAACATCTCGTGTTCTGTCTACTTTCCCCTTAGGCCTGATCTACATTCACTTGGCCATTTTTCTCTCTATACTTCTCGTATCCTGTCTCTCTATCCTACCTCTATTATGTCTTTTTGGTTTATAATTATATACAAATGGATTCCAAATCGAAATTGGTTTAGATCCTTAATTTACTCAACAAATCCCTAATTCTTCTAAGTCCTCATTAATTTCCAGAATCTCTCTTTATCCCTAAGGATCCTCTCTAATCCCATAAATTGTGAAACCAATTTCTAATCTAGGATTTACAATAATTTCTCAAATCTCTCAATCCCTAATTCTCTCATGTTCTCCAACATTCGAGAACATTTACAATTATGCTCACAAAATTAATTAAATCCTATTTTAAATCACTCAAAATATTTAAAATTACACTTAGAGAACCAACTCTCTTTAAACATAAGACTCCTTATGTCTCCCAAATGACCAATGACATTTTAGCAGCATGCTCCTGCATCAACCGGTTTTCCCACTTTTCTGGGGACTTATGTCTAAAAATCCATGTGTCACTTTGTTGGATGAGTGTATTATTCAGTAAGTGATCTGCATGTGTAGGCTGTAGTTGTGTTTATTTCAGTATTTTTTGAATCTAATTTCTGAAAATAAATTGTATTAATCTAAATCAAGTAGGAGAAATAAACCAAGATACTGCGGTAGAATTTTCACATGGTATCAGAGCGATAACAAATCAAGCTGAATCTCCAACAATTAGCTTAAGAAATATTTTTCTACACGGTGGCAGAAGAAGCAGTATATCTAGAAAGGGCATCTTGACAGCAGGAGAACGCAGATCCAGAAGAGGACAACAATGAAGCTGCAGAAGGCCATCAACGCAGACCCTTCCTAGGGCAGCATAAGGACAGCGTCACCCAGTCTGGGGTTACGCGATCCACCTCTGAGCAGCACTGAGGCTATGCTGGGCCAGTCTATGAGACACAGTCCAGTCATTTGTCTAGTTGTAGAAGAGTTTTTCCAAGATCCAGAAGCAGTGCTTCAGATCTTCAGCAATGCTGGTGGGGTGGAGATTCTGCAGGTGCAGAATTGTGCCTAGCTAAGTCAACAAAGCCGGGAGGAAGATAGTTACTCAGCAGATTTGAGCCAAACATATCTGAGATTTGACCAGGAAGATCATAGGGTGTTGTCCATTTGTGTTTTGGTGAAAGATTTCCAAGAGGGAAATCAGTCTTCAGCAGAAGTAGTTACTAGAGGGTTTCTAGTCACCAAGAAACCCAGATCCAGAGGGAGAAGAAATACTGTTTTTGTCTGATCTGAGCAAGATGGCTCGATATGGACTGAGGGATCAAGATACATTGGACGACATGTCCAACTATGTTATCTGGAGGGCCAAAATCCTCTCAGTTCTGGATGAGTATGGTCTCAATGATCATGTAGAGAAGGTTCTTGCTAAACCAACTGATGTAGATCCTCTGAAGAAGTATGAAGAAAATCAAGTGCGGACTAAGTGTTTGATCATAGACGGATTCAAGGACTACGTGATTCGTCATATTGTTGGAAAGACTATAGCAAATGACATGTGGGTAGCCTTGGACACGATGTACCAAGGAGGCTTCGTCCAAAGAATGCTTCTGGAGAACTTGATGCAGTTGTTCCAAATGACGAAGGGTGAAGAGATAGATCCATTCCTCTTTAGGCTTCAAGCCATCCGAGATCAGCTGGTTGGCATTCGTGCTACTCCAAACGAGGGTGCTTAGTGAGGACTGCTTTGAATGCCGTCTCGGAAGATTGGGAAACATTTGTTCAAAGCATTCTGGGAAGGGTAGCGTTACCATCTAAGGTTGACATGTGGGCTATCCTCCGCCAAGAGGAGATCAGGAGGGTCACCAAGCGACAGAATATCAATGGAGGAAGCGGAAAGGCCAAAGTCAAGGAGGAGAAGGAGGATGCAACCCTTGCATCATGGGAAAAAAAACAACAAGGGAAGAAGAAGAAGGACCAATCCAAGGTCCGATGCTTTAACTGTGGTGATCTTGGACATTTTGCCAGTAGTTGTCCTATAAGAAGAAGGACAAAAGATCTTCTGATTCCAAGGCTACAACAACAAAGGAAGATGGCTTTGATGATGATGCAGCCATGTGTGCTCATGTGCCTCGAGAGAAGAGGTAGGGTGACATGGATTTGTAGAGCATCTATAGTCTGTGGCGGGATCCTTGAGTTAGCCCTACTCTTGGATTACATATGAGCTACGGGAGCCTTAAGACGGTAGCGGGATGAGTCGGGAGATGGTTGCAGGAGGCCACATTGAAGTGGAAGAGGGAGCTGAAGAGGGAGCAGCGTAATGCAGAGACAACACCAACGTGGAGACAACAACGCAAAAGGGTTGATGGGACTTTAGCAACGCAGATAAGCTGTGCTCACGCAGTGCAGTATTGCAGCATGACAGTGTCTCTAGGAGGACAATGTAAATCAACATCCAGGGAACTTCAGTGGTGGTTGGCAACCTGACTTTTTTGTCAAACAATTGGGCAGAAGTCTTTCAGTTGCTTACTTCTCAGCAACTGAGTTGCAGTGCAGCAGTTAGCAGTGGTAGTGCTATGGGTAGCATGATGCAACAATTTGAGAGGGAGCTGCAGTCTAAGTCACCGGTTTCAGCGAACTTAATCGATGAAGTTCGAAATTCGCCGAACTTTAAGCTCTCTCGAACATAATCGAAAAAGTTCGGCGAACTTAAAGCCGAACTTCAAAGCGAAACTCAAACTCGAATATTATTGTCGAACATCAACAAATTTTTTAAAAAATTCGAAAAATTTCGTTTTTAAAATTAGGAATTGTTGAATAGGTTTGGCGGCAGGGTTTCATTTTGTTTTTTTAGGCTAAAAAGCCTGATTGACCGCCGTCACATCTCACTGCTGCTCTCATCGATTTTCGGATTACTCTCACGACTTCGCACTCACTGCTACTCACTGCCTGATGGCTGCTCCTCCAGGCTCCAAGACGCTGCTCAGTGCTCAGCCCAGACTCCACAGTCCACTGCTATCGTGCAGCTCCACAGTCCACCGCCACCGTGCTCACGACCGCAACAGAACTGAGAACAGTCACCGCTGGCACTCACTGTGCTCAGTGCTACTTCTTGCGAGTGGCAACTCCACATTGTTGGCCCTCCACTGCTCTGATTCCACCGCCACGGCCCACGAACACTGCACTGTTGCGGTCGGCCCTCCACAGTCCACTGCACGGTGCACAGTCTGTCGGCCCTCCAGTGTTCATTGTTCGTCGTCCACTCTAGCCGCTAGCGTCTAGCCTCGGCCCTCAGCAAGTTGCCGCTCCACTGCTCCAACTCCAGAGTCCAGCCTTGACCCTCCACTACCGCGGCTCGCTCCAGGCGCCTCGACTGCCCAGTGGCCCACAGTCAAGGACTACAGTCTCCAGGTAGGCGAGTTTATTTTTTTATTGCAATTTAAAAAAAAAAAAGCTTACTGTGACTAAAAAAAATTAATGTTTACAAAAAACATGTGAAAAATTACTGTTTATACACAGTTTTAAAGAAAATTACAGTTTACAAAAAATTAAACAGTTTTAAAAATTTTATTGTTTACAAAAAATTTCATGCTGCAAAAAACTTAGAGCTAACTCAAATGTAAATTTAAAAAAAAATGCAGACATTTCAACCTTTACTTCAGCAATCAAAACCTTCAGATTTCAATGGCACCTCCAAAATCAACTGCTATAGCATGGAATTTTGTGAATAAAGAAGGGAAAAATCTTTTGTGTCAGCTTTGTGGACATCAATTCACTGGTTCTTTAACTAGAGTAGTTGATCACCTTCTCAGTATTAGCAATGGAAGTGGAGGTGGTGTTGAAGGCTGCAATAAGATCTCAGATGAACAAAAAACCGCAATGGAGAAAAGCTATTTCACTTCAAAGACGGAAAAGGAAAAAAGGAAGAAGAAGAGGTAGCGAATTGAGAGGGAGATTGCCATGTCTTCCTCAAACACCATTAATTCAATCTCAACCATTGGTGGATCAAGTTCTACTGCAGTAAAAACAGGTGGAACCAAAACATTAAATCAATTCTGGAAACCTGTGGCGAGACAAGAGTTGATGATGCTGTTGCAGAATTCTTTTATGCATGTGCAGTTCCCTTTAATGTGGCCAGGAGTCCATATTTTAAAAATGTAATTAAAAAGGCCATTGATTTTGGGAAGGGCTATGTTCTTCCTGGATCTGAAGCTTTAAGGACCACTTTGCTAAAGAAAACAAGAGACAGAGTGACCGAAAAATTGTCTGAGATTAAAGAGTCTTGGAAGCATATAGGATGCACAATTTTGAGTGATGGTTGGTCAGATTTGTGTCATCGCCCATTGGTTAATGTGCTTGTTTACAGTCCTCAAGGGGTACTTTTCTTGAAGGCAGTTAATGCAATGGATCAAGTGAAGACATCAAAATTTATTTTTGGAATTTTGGATGAAGCAATTCAAGAGGTTGGGAAGAAAAATGTGGTCCATGTTATTACAGATAATGCATCAAATTGTGTTGGTGTAGGGAAGATGATTATGGAAAATTATAATCATATTTATTGGACCCCTTGTCAGCTCACTACTTGGATTTGATGTTGCATGATTTAGCCAAATTTCCTTGGGTCAATGAGACAATATGAAGAGCCAAAACAATTGCAAACTTCATCATCAACCATCATCTCACTTTGAGCATATATAGGAAGAATGTATCTAAAGAGTTGTTTAGGCCTTGTGATACAAGGTTTGCTACTTTTTATATTACTTTGAAAAGAGTTGTTGAGGAAAAAGCAAGCCTAAGAGCTGTTTTCTGCAATACTGAGCGGGAGAGATCTCCCCTTTCAAAAAAAACTAAGGGGAAACATGTTGAACAGATAGTGTTCAATAATGGCTTTTAGGAAAATTCAGTCAAGGTTTTAAAAATATGTGGCCCAATTGTTAATGTGCTCCGCATGGTTGATGGTGAAAAACCATGTATGGGTTTTGTTTATGAAAGCATTGATCGTTGCAAAGAGGCCATTGCAAGTGCTTTTAATAATGTGGAAGCTGATTACCAGGAGATATGGGAAGTAATTGATCAAAGATGGAAGATGTTGCATAGTCCATTACATGCAACAACATGTTATTTGGACCCTAGATTGTTTGGGTTATCAAGACATAGGGATGAATAAGTCATGAATGGACTTATCCAGGCTATTGAGAAGCTAAATCCAGATCCAACAATTGCAGGTTTGGTCAGGTCTCAGTTGAGGGCATATAGGTTAGAAGAAGGGCTATTTGGTGCACAATCAACAAAGTATGATAGGAGTAGAAGTGATCTAGCAGTATGGTTGGAGTTTTATGGTCCAAGGGCACCAGAATTGCAAACTTTTGCAATTCGTATCTTAAGTCAGGGATCAAGTGCATCAGCGTGTGAAAGGAATTGGAGTTCCTTTGACCACATTCATTCCAAGAAAAGAAATAGATTGTTATCTGGAAGATTAGAAGATCTTGTTTATGTTCGTAGTAACTTGCAGTTGGCTTTGAAAAATGTGTCTAAAGAGTCATCCAATTCCTCTACACCGTGGATCGATCCTGTTCCTAATGCATCAAGGGATGAAGCTGATTTTTACATTGATAGTGACATTGAGTGATGAATCTGATGCTGAGGCATCTAGCGGATTCACAACCCCTACTGCCCTTGATGATATAGAACTTTTTGATATCACAAGTGGGCCACGAGAACATCAAGAATAAAACTCGTGTTCTCGTTTTATACTTCTAGTTTGATTTTTGCTAGATTTCTAGTTTACTTTTTGCATGAACAATATTCTAAAACTGCGAAACTACTTTAAAGTTTATATATTTTGAATACTTTTTTATCAGATTGTTTTCAATATATGAAATCTGATATGGCCCATGGTTTTGTTGAATTTGATATTTTTATGGGTGCTAGACTCTAGTAACTACTAGCCTACTGCAAATGTCTATGATGAATTTCTCACCTTGTTTACTATGTATGGAAGACTAAAGTTGGTTTTTTATTGGCAATTTGGCACTCGCTTTCATGGTTTATATGTGGAAATGATGTAAATGTTTGAGCAATAATCCTATCATCTATGTGTTTGCAATGTGCATTATGGACTTTGAAAATTGACATGCTTATTTATTTATGTGCATCATATTTATTTTTCAACATGCTTAAAATTGTTATATATATATATATATATATATATATATATATATTTTTTTTTTTTTTTTTTTTTTTAATAAATTTTTCAAATTTCTATATGTCGAATTTTATGCCAAACTTTTTCGGCAAAATTTTAGGTGTCGAACTTTATTTGAAGTTCAACGTTGTCGAACTCGAACACGAACACAAACTTGGTGACTTACGCTGTAGTACAAATGTGGTAGTGCCAGTGGCAGTGGCATGGGCAGCAGTACAAAGAACAACAGTGTAGTGGATGGAGGGCAGTAGGCCAAGCATCAGCAACACAGAATCTAGCCTCAGGATCTTGTAGTGCATGGTGTGGATGCATTGCTAGAGTACACTTGCTAGAGCACACTTTGTGCTAAGAGGGAGTGTTGAGATTTTGTATAGTTGGTGTAGCATCGGGTGTGCTCTAGCCCTGAACTTTTGTGGAGGGGCTAGGACACACTTGAACTCCAAAACCCAGAAAGTGTTTTGTGAAATTTCAGTTGGTGTTCAAGTTATTCAAATAATTAATTATTTTAATGGATTTCCTAAGTTTAAACTTCGGAAAATTAAATAATTAAAGTGAATTAATTAACACATGTGCTGAAATGTTCTAAAAAGACACAGATCAAGCAATCTTTTAATATCAACCGTTGATGAATGTTTAATCTCGACCGTTGATGACATGAATGAAAAATTATAAAAGAAAGGCTTGAGAGTCAGTTGGGAGAGACACACAATTGCAAAGCTGAGGAATAGATTTGGAATTCTAGGGCGGGTTTGCTAAGAATTTCCGGAGGAATTTCCTGCAACGAAGGGTAGTATTGGCTAAGGGGATGATCTGATCCCGGAGCCAAGAGTCAGTAAGAGGCAGAGGAGTAGCAACAAGGACAACACAGAGGAGCAGAGCAACAACTATGTAGGTGCTACGTAGCCGCTACGCAGGACAACGCAGAGGCTCCAAGGGGCTTCAGAAGTTACGTAGAGGGTCTCCAGGGCCACCGTAAGGCCTGTGTCACCCTCTCAGGGGTTACGCAGTCCCTCTCTGGGCAGCACAGTGGAATTCTGAGGCTAGCAGGGCTGACACTGGGGCTTTAGGTGCAACGTTGAGGGTTTCTAGGGCCAGATCCGGGCTGAGTCTTGTAAATCCCGTTTGAGGGTGTGGATCAGTCAAATATTTGGCACTAGAACATCAGGTTAGCTGCAGATTTGATTTCTTTTATTCTCTGTCGGGTTTTCTAGATCTGGAACTGTAAATTTTCGTACATGTTCTATGCTTGAAGCAACTTTACTTTTATCCCCAATAACAAACAACAATCACATAAAGAAGAAAGTAAAATGTTGATAGAACAAACCAGTAGATCAACAGAAGACAAGCCAAAATTACAGTTAACTTGATTAGCAAAATATATGTTTTGTGGTGCGTTACGACAGTCAACAAGATGCTTCAACCAACAAAGTCTCAATACGATCAACCAACCAGAAGTCTCACACAACCCTCTCGGACAGCTATACCAGTCAACCCAAAGTCAACGCTGTCCCAGTCAATGGTCAACGCAAAACAACAACAAAAAGTCAACACAGCGCGGTTAAAGTCAACGACAAACCTCGATTTCTGTGCCAATAAATGGAGACTTCAGAAGTCGGAATTTTGAGAGAAATTAGGGTCAGTTTGACCATGCATTGACCAAAGTCAATGTTGGTCAAATCTGCGTTGAAACCCTAGGTCAAAACATAAATTTTCCTTCACTGAAATTTCCCACGTGTGAGAGAAGAGCCTCCAAGGTGATCAAACCAATCAGATGATGAGAGAGAATGTGTGATGATGTGATGAGTGAAAATGACCTCCAGCATTGACATATATATATCCATCAGTGAGGGCATGTGACACATCTGCTGGGGCTTCAAGCCTACATTTCAATTCTGGCCGACCTTGCACATAAGTGGATTTAATTCAAAATAAATGTTCTTCTCATCGGATCAAGATGATCTTTAGATCAATCTTGCACATCTTCGAAAGAGGAACCCAATAAAAATATTGGCATCTTCATCTGAGCATCACAACATGGAGTTTGGACTTAGTTGTCCAAAATTAACACTCCCTCTCAACTAGGGAGAACTCCATCCACTTGTGCCATCCAAACATCGTGTGTCATCCTGCCATAACTTGCTTTGCTGGCTTCTTTATTTCAAAACAAAAGGGTGAGTCACAAAGACATCACTCGACTGACAAATTCAACCCAGAGGTCCGAAACCTCTATAGGGCTCAAAAGAGTCACATACCAACCCTTTGTTGGTTTACCTGACCCGAAGTCAGTTGGAGGTCCGAAACCACGCTAGACTTGATCCCAGATAAAGTGGTTGGACACGTGCCATCCTAGACATAGAGAGTACGACAATCTCTGATGCGTCCATCGGTCTTTGCTACTGGTCTCTAGATTTTCCCACCTCACTGGCGAAATGAGAGGTACCTCCCATGAGTCTGGGACTCAATGGGTAGGATGCGTGCGGGGCATAGAACATGAGAGGTGAACCAAATCAATATCATAATGGTGGGGCAGAAGGACACCAACAAGGTTTGGCAAGCCTAGCCCAGTGGTTGCTTATAGCTTCGAGAAGCTATCCCCAAAGCCCCCCAGAGCTCCCAGAGCTCATCGTCCAACAAGACCCTCAGCACAGGGTCGTTCCACGATACCAAGATTCTCACGGAAGGTTAGGAACTTGACCTTCCCCAAGGGCTTTGTGAGAATGTCTGCGACCTGCTCATCAGTTCCTATATGATCGAGCCTTATGACACCTCGCTGTACTATATCCCTGATAAAGTGGTACCTGATATCAATATGCTGGGATAGATCATGGAACACGGGATTCTCGGACAACCAAATCCCACTCTGGTTATCACAGAGTATCACGATGGTATCTAGCACATGCCCGAACAACTCACTGAAGAGCTTTTCCAACCAAACTGCTTCACAACAGGCCATACTCACTGCAATGTGTTTGGCCACAGCGGTGCTCAAAGCCACTGACTTTTGCTTCCTGCTCATCCATGATATCGAAGCAGACCCAAATGTGAGGCAGCATCCGGATGTGCTCTTGCGATCCACCACACTGCTAGCCCAATAGACATTAGTATATTCATGGAGTGTCACGCTCCCGACAGTGTCTCTCAACCCATGGTTTATCGTGCCCCGAAGATATCTCAATAGATTCTTGGCACCAATCCAGTGAATGTGATGAGGTTCAACCATATGTTGACTCCAAGTGTTCACTGCAAAACATATGTCCGGACGGGTGTTCACTAAGAACATCAGGGCCTCTACGAGTTGACGATACTTAGTAGGATTTTCTAGCATGGGCCTAGCAGCGCTGCGACAAAACTTCTTAAAGTTGCGCTCCATCAGTGTCGACACAGACTTTCAGTCCACCATTCCAAATCTTTCCAGAAGCTTCACAATATATTTTCCTTGAGAAAGGAAAATCTCGCCAGGTCTCTGCTAGACCTCCGGGCCTAGGAAGTAATGCATCAGTCCTAGGTCCTTCATCTCGAACTCAACAGCGAACTCCCTCTTACATTGATGAATGAGAGGGTCAACACCTGTCAGGAAGAGGTCGTCCATATACAACACTAGAATGAGAGGCTTTTCTCTATCAACCTTGAAGTAAAGGTTCAGATCAGCATTACTACGAGTGAAGCCCAGCTTCATCAGGTAGCTATCTATCCTCTCGTACCAAGCTCTGAGTGCTTGCTTCAACCCATAGAGGGCTTTCTTCAACCTGCAAATATGGGTGTCTCGATCTTGGAGTTCGAGTCCCAGAGGTTGCTCCACATACACCTCTTCCTTTATCGCACCATGTAGAAATGCGGTCTTCACATCCATCTGATGAAGATTCCATTCTTGCTTAGCAGCAAGGGCTATGATAGATCAGATGGTGATATATCGGGCCACAGGTGCAAATATATAATCATAGTCTACGCCTTCCTTTTGAGAGAAGCCACGGGCAATGAATCTTGCCTTGAACTTTTCAACACTACCATCAGATCCATGCTTGATCTTATAGAACCATTTCGAGGTGACAACTTCTTTGTCCTCCGATCTCGGAACCAAATCCCAGACATCATTCTTCATAATGGACTCATATTCTTCGTGCATAACATCCTTACAAACTTGATGCTTTGCGGCTTCGTCAAAAGATCCAGGCTCAGATTGTACGATTGTACTCATGGCTGCTATATACCCTTGGTATCTGTTGGAGAGGCAAATCCCCTCTGCGACAAAGGTGATCCCTACTAGCCTAGATTGGATCTAGCAACAATCGTATCACGCTAAGACGCAAGTTCCTAATTGCAATAGACCAAATTGCGAGAAAGGCCTACCTCAAGTCCAACGCTATTGTTCGCGGAGAAGATAGCGCTCCTGTTCCCTTGCTCCGGCAGATCACAATTCTCCCGCTTGGCACGATCGAACACCTGCACATACAAGAAACACGATGAACACACAAGCATAAAACCCAATATATTGAATTATGTATCAGTTAGAGAAGATACAACCCATAATCACAAAGTATGAACATACGAGTGGAACCATAACCAAAGTCGCTTATCATTAATCAAAACAAAGAAAGGTACAACCTGCGCTTTGACGCTGGATCTTCCTTCGGTAGGTCAACAGCGGAGTACGTCTCGATAAAGCTCGTCGGGAATGGGACAAGCCTCTCTCTTCGATTGTCTTGACAATAATCTCCTTGCTACTGATTTGGCTCTATGAGGACGATCAAGGCTCTTTCAGCATTCTCTAGGCTATTGAGGGCTCTTGAAGGCTAGCTTGCAAAAGGAAAATGGCAAGCTTATATAGATGGTGGAAGGGGAGTTGGGATCCCTATAATCATGGGATTGGCCCTATCCTCAAGGAAGCTTCCATGAGAGGTGGAAAACCACTTCCTCTACATGGAGATCTGGAGCCAAACCTCCCAACTCAATTTAGAGACCAGTTCAGGAATTGGTTGGAGTCAATCTTCCGCAATTTATTTTTAAAAAACACTCCTTAATAAGCTTGGCGCGAATACAACACTGGGACAGTGCGCCAGTTGGCGAGCTCTCTTTGGAGGATTTCGCCCATTGGCGCGAGGGTTGAACTGGCTAGTCGCGCTAAGGCGAAAAGGCTATTTTTAGGGTTTTTCACAAGGAATTGTCTTAAGGGGAATGATTGTCCTTATCTAGGGCGATGCCATGAAAGTTGTTTCAGGTCATGTCACTGCTCACAGGTCACGAAATAAGCCCTCCAATGTGCGGGAAGGGGGATTGCAGGGATAATGAAAAATTGTTGTGTAACAGATGCCCCCTAAAGTATGAGGCCTGAGAGAGAGAGAGGGGTGAAATGCTTTACGAGAACGTGTCCAACTGAAAACACTATCGTCGGAAAACCTGCGTAGACAAGTACAAGTGATATCTCAAATACATGAGATATGTGGTATGGGCGTAGCCATCCATAACAGAGTATACAATAATCAAGATCCAAGGCATGGACGCGACCATCCAGTAAGGATCGATAAATAGACTCAGGTATGGTCGCAGCCATCCAATGAATGAGTCATGTAACCAATCATAATAATCCACAAAATCGCAGCCTGGATTCTAACAGACAAAACCCACGGTCTTGTGCTCCATCTCGACCCGAACAAAGTACAAGTTCAAGCATGCGAATAAGTGAGCTGAAGTCGAACATGAAAGAATGTCGCCTGATTACTAGCCAATGATGAAAGCTGTTAACAGACGCGAGAGGTACCACCAATAGTGACAATGGTCCTCAAGGTACTATAGGTACAATCCACGGAATGTGAATAGTGAGCTGACGTCGAACACCCGTAGAATCACTCGATCGGATGCCAATGATGAAAACCTCACGTTGAATTCGAAGAACCTGCCATTGAGGCATGCAGGCTCCAAGATACTAGAAGGGAGTCTCTAGATCGGCTTCCTGGATAATGAGCTGATGTCGACAGGAAGTGACCTTGATCGAAGGTGGGCCATAGTGTTTCCCACATCATCGACACGAGACAGAGGAACATAATGTTTTGTGAATCAGGATCAGATGAGAATCAGAGGAGGGTTGAAACTTTGCAGAGGTCAACTTCTCTTGAACATATCGACGGCATGACTTTGGATTTGGCAGTATTTGACATCAAAGGATTTGAGGTCATGATGACGAGGCAAAGAGCAGATGAGAGGTCAAAAGGGATTACCCAAACCCACGAGGGCAAGCAGAAAATGAAATGAGATGTCCCCAACCCGACACGAATGCAGACAAGTGCCATGTTCAAGAGCGACATACTGCTGACACGACGATGATACTGGTTCCATTTTCCCCACCATTCCTGGCGAGTACCCCAATTATTTTTGAAAACAAGCTTGAAGGGGATAGCATATGCTTGTAATATAAGTCCGTCCTTCGGACGAATCCATCCTAGTACATTTAACGAGCTCTAGGAAGGAGGAACTCGAATATCGTCATTGCGACTGAATCCGATGTCATTATGGTTTAACGAGTCTGACAAAGGGAGAACTTGGCGTCTTTTCATGTTTAGAGAGTTTGAAAAGACAACAGAAAAGTAAACTCCGATGGTCCCTTTTCGTAAATAGTTCCTCAGATCCGAAAAGGTAGAAAACTATGTCTGAGAAAACCTCCTAGTCGCAATAGGCTAGGGTATTCATTTTTCGTAAATAATCTATCCTAGCCCGAAAAAGGGGTGAACGTATACTGGGCAGATGTCGATTCGCAGCCACTTTAACAAGATCGAAACGACAAGGGGCTCGACAATCTTTTCATATTTAGAGAGTTAGAAAAGCGCTGAAAGATGACTCCAGAGTGACTTTTTCGTGTTTTCACCGAGTCCGAAAAAAGTATAAAATACAACTCATATCATCGTCCAAGCTGCGTAAAAACCTGTTGCTACACATAAAATCAAGTGTAAAATCCATTTTTCGACAAAATATATTAAAATATTGGGAAAAATGACTTTCAAAACCTAATTTTGACTTCAAAAGTTATAAATATGCCACAAATGGTAAAAACATTTTTACTTTTACTTTTTACCTCATTTTTGTTGGAGAGGTAAATCCCCTCTACGGACAGAGGCGATCCCTACTAGCCCAGATCGGGTCTAGCAACAGTCGTATCACGCTAAGACGCAAGTTCCTAATTGCAATAGACCAAATTGCGAGAAAGGCCTACCTCAAGTCCAATGCTGTTGTTCGCGGAGAAGATAGCGCTCTCGTTCCCTTGCTCCGGCAGATCAGAATTCTCCTGCTTGGCGCAATCGAACACTTGCACATACAAGAAACACGACGAACACACAAGCGTAAAACCCAATATATGCAATTATGTATCAGTTAGAGAAGATACAACCCATAATCACAAAGTATGAACATACGAGTGGAGCCATAACCAAAGTCGCTTATCATTAATCAAAACAAAGAAAGATACAACCTGCGCTCTGATGCTGGATCTTCCTTCAACGGGTCGACAACGGAGTATGTCTCGATAAAGCTCGTTGGGAATGGGACAAGCCTCTCTCTTCGGTTGTCTTGACAATAATCTCCTTGCTACTGATTTGGCTCTATGAGGACGATCAAGGCTCTTTCAGCATTCTCTAGGCTATTGAGGGCTCTTGAAGGCTAGCTTGCAAAAGGAAAATGGCAAGCTTATATACATGGTGGAAGGGGAGTTGGGATCCCTATAATCATGGGATTGGCCCTATCTTCAAGGAAGCTTCCATGAGAGGTGGAAAACCACTTCCTCTACATGGAGATCCGGCGCCAAACCTCCCAACTCAATTTAGAGACCAATTCAGGAATTGGTTGGAGTCAATCTTCCGCCATTTATTTTTAAAAAACACTCCTTAATAAGCCTGGTGCGGGTACAACACTGGGACAGTGCGCCAGCTGGCGTGCCTTCTTTGGAGGATTTCCCCCATTGGCACGAGGGCTGAACGGGCTAGTCGCACCAAGGCAAAAAAGGCTATTTTTAGGGTTTTTCACAAGGAATTGTCTTTAGGGGAATGATTGTCCTTGTCGAGGGGGATGCCATGAAAGTGGTTTCAGGTCATGTCACTGCTCACAGGTCACGGAATAAGCCCTCTAATGTGCGGGACGGGGGATTGCAGGGACAGTGACAAATTGCTGTGTAACAGTATCTATTCGGCTTCTTGCTTTCACAGAATGTCCCCCTTGGGGCCATATGATTCTTGGCATCCTCGAGAGTGTCCTCGAGCCATGATGGTCTTTTCCTCATTGAAGGAGGTGGATCGATAGGGTCAATCAGTCCTTCAACATCGGGCATCGTCTCATCCTTCGGTTCTTCTTGATTACTAGACCTTTGTTCATGATCTTCCTCAGATCTCAGAAGATTGATTACTTTCCTCAGGGAAGCATCTTTGTCAAAGGTAACATTATGCATATCTCCACTTCCCTTTGACCAGGCACATAGACTCTATAGGCCTTCGAAGTTTCGCTATAGCCCACAAACATTCCCTTCTTCCCAGATGCATTGAACTTGCTCCTCTTCTCCTTCGGTACATGAAAATTAACAGGACATCCAAAAACTCTAAAATGTGAGATGTCGGTTTCTTACCAGAGAAAACCTCTTCGGGAGTTTTGGAGTCCAGAGCGGAATGCGGGCATCAGTTTTGTATGTACACAGCAATGTTCGCAACTTCTCCCCACAAAAACTTCGGAAGACCTTGGTCACATAGCATGGCACGGGCAGCTTCCACAATGGTCCTGTTCTTTCTTTCAGCAACGCCATTTTGCTCAGGAGTATATACGGTTTTCGTCTCCCTCTTGATGCCAACTTGTCTGCAAAAGTTCTTGAATTCGTTTGTCTCATACTTAGTGCCATTATCGATCCTCAAAATCTTGATCTTCTTCCTTGTTAGATTTTCCACCAAGGCTTTGAAAGTACGGAACCACATGAAAGCCTCATCCTTCTTCTTCAAGAAGTATATCCAGGTTTTGCGAGAGAAGTCATCTATGAATGTCATATAATAAGAACATCCTCCCAAGGATGTCACGGGCAGCATACCAAACATATCAGAATGTACCAATTGCAAGACATCAGATGTCTTTGTGACACTTGAGGGGAAAGGTCCCCTTGTATGCTTTCCTTTGGCACAACCCTGACATACACCTTCATGATTATTTGTGAACTCAGTCATCTCCGTCACCACCTTCCTTGCTTCGGGAAGGGCTTTGTAGTGAAGGTGTCCAAACCTCCGGTGCCATAGTTTAGTCTGTCAGATAGTATCACATGTCATCGCTCCTAGTCGACTTCCTACAACCTGGTAGAGTGTATCAACTCTAAACCCAATCGTGATAGCTTCCTTGAAACTCTTCTTCCATATGTGCACCTTCCCATCAATGAATGCCACATTGAAATGTTTGTCTTCCATGGAAGAAATAGGCACAAGGTTCTTCTTCAAATCAGGTACATATAGTACATCTTGCAAGCGGAGGACTTGACCTTGAGACAAGTGGAGGGTCACAGTCCTTGTCCCTTTCACGGGATATGTGGCATTATCTCCAAGGATAATTTTCAGATTAACATCCTTCTCAACCATATCAGAAAGTGCTTCCTTGAACCCAGTGATGTGTCTTGAGGCACCACTATCTATCAACAAGACATCCATAGTGTTGGGTGGAGATGCAGCAGAGAGGGCAGATACAAGAATGACTTCATTTGTTTTATCATCAACAACATTAGATTCCTCATACCTGGAATTTCTCGACCTTTTGAAAGGCTGCCCATTTCCACCAGAGGGAGCCTTCCTCTTTCCTTTGAACCTGTTGTTCCTTTGATTGCCATTCCTCCGGTTGTTGTTGTTATCATCATCATCAGGAGAATCCTTCTTGAAAGGGCATTCTCTAGCATAGTGGCCAGTCTTGTGACATGTGTAACATTTGCCTTTCTTTCCTCTTGGGCCCCTGCTCTTCCTTTGTTCCTCGGACCACCATTGTTCTTCTTGTCACAAGCAGTGAAGGTAGCATTTCCTTCATTTTGATATTCCTTCATCCTTGTCTCTTCTTGTACGAATCTCGATAGTACTTCGTCAAAATCAAGTATCACATTGTTATTGAGAATGGTAGTATTGAATACATGCCATTCGGAGGATAGACCTCCAAGTACGGTGAGAACCATTTCTCGATTAACTATTGTCTCCCCAATGGCCAGAAGATTATTTCTGATTTCGATCAAATTCAAAAAATATGACTGGACGGATTCATCCCTGCCTTTCTTCAGATCCTTCAGTTGGTTCTTGAAGAAAAGGACTTGATTTGCATTGTTGGCCCTTAACATGTTGACCAACTTATCATACATCTCCTTGGATGTGCCCAACTCAGAGATGTAGGCTACCAGACTCTTATGAATTGAATCCCGGATCATTAGCTTTGCTTTAATTTTCCCTTTCTTATACTTTTACTTGGTGGCAACAGGTGCAGTGGATGGAGGCTCTTGGATTTTACCCTGCACATAGTCCATGACATCTTGGTCTTCCAACATAAGATCCAAAGTCATCTTCTAGGCATGGAAGTCTTCCTTCCCAATCAATTTGTCATCATCTTTAAAGCCATTATAGTTTGAGGTACCCATGCTCTTCTTCGGTGATTGCTACAAACTTGGGCTTTGGGTTCACCTCAACTCTGATACCATGTAAATTTTCGTAGATGCTCTATGCTTGAAGCAACTTTACTTTTATCCCCAATATCAAACAACAATCACATAAACAAGAAAGTAAAATGTTGATAGAACATAACAATAGATAGACATAAGACAAGCCAAAATTACACTTAACTTGATCAACAAAATATGTGTTGTGGTGTGTTACGACGGTCAACAGGATGCTTCAACCAACAAAGTCTAATTACGGTCAGCCAACCAGAAGTGTCACACAACGTTGTCAGACAACTATTCCAGTCAACCCAAAGTCAACGAAAGTCAACGCTGTCCCAGTCAACGGTCAATGCAAAACAAGAACAACAAAAAGTCAACGGTCAACCTCAATTTCTTCGCCAATAAATGCGGACTTCAGAAATCGGTATTTTGAGAGAAATTAAGGTCAGTTTGACCATGCATTGACCAAAGTCAACACTGGTCAAATCTGCGCTGAAACCCTATGTCAAAACAGAAATTTTCCTTCGCTGAAATTTCCCACGTGTGAGAGAAGAAGAGCCTCCAAGGTGATTGAACCAATCAGATGATGAGAGAGAATGTGTGATGATGTGATGAGTGAAAATGACCTCCAACGTTGACCTATATATTTCCATCAGTGACGGTGTGTGACACATCTGCTGGGGCTTCAAGCCTACATTTCAATTTTGGCCAACCTTGCACATAAGTGGATTTAATTCAAAATAAATGTTCTGCTCATCTGATCAAGATGATCTTTAGATCGATATTGCACCTCTCCAAAAGAGGAATCCAATAAAAATATTAGCATCTTCATTTGAGCATCACAACATGGAGTTTGGATCTAGTTGTCCAAAATTAATAGGAACCTAGATTTACTGTACTCATAATCTACTTAGTAAAATAACCCTCATATCTGCTGTACCGGTTTTCCTGCTTTGGGTTTTTCCGGGGACTTATGTCCAAAAAGCCATGTGTCACTTTATTGGATGAGCGTATTATTCAGTAAATGATTTGCATGTGTAGGTTGTAGTTGTGTTTATTCCGGTATTTTCTGAATCTAATTTTTGAAAATAACTTGTATTAATCTGAATCAAGTAGGAGAAATAAACCAAGATACTACAGTAAAATTTTCACATTCTAGTGTCCGGATCAACCAGATTTTCTAGTGATTGAGTGAGGTAAAACTCACAATTTTTTCTGCCAGTATTTCTCTCTCTGTAACTGAATAACCCTTGAGGTATTCAGTGATGTATTCAGAAATCACTACTGCTTAATAATAGAAACCCTTAGATCTGCTAGACCTATTTTCCCGCATTGGGTTTTTCCGGGGACTTAGTCCAAAATAAAGGTGTCCTATGTGTGATTGATTTCTTGCCTAGTTTCCTTGTTTCAGAATCATATTTAATTAAGTGTAGGCTGCTTCAGTAATTTACTTCAATAATTCATGATGCATTCTGAATTATTTCTGTAAATGTAATTTACATAATAGGAGAAGTAAACTCAGATAGTTGGAGTAGGATTCCTAAGATTATCAGATCTAGGAATTTTCACATGGTATCAGAGCATTTGATGTGGAACAGGAAGAGCGGATCTGAGTAGTGAAGTGAAGGCCGAGTCGCTGTAGCAACAACAGATTGAATCTGTAGAGGGATTGCATAGTTCTAGCCAGAAGGGTTGAAGTTTCGAGGTTGTCTCTCTCTGAGTGAGTCGACAAAGAGGTAGGAATTCCAGTTCGAGATTTTGCCGAGGCAAAGGGATGCAGCGCAGAGCCAGAGGGACGCAATTTTTCTTTAGGCAGTTGCTGGGCAGAGAAGTGTCAGAAGAAAGAAAAGAGCACATAGCAGGGAATTCTTCCTTAGTGAGTTCCTAGCCGAGGAATTCAACATTTTTCCAGGATCTGAGCAGCAGATCCTGGCAGTAGATCTACGAGCTCCACAAGGAGTGCATAAACCTGCCTAGTGCTACGCAGAGGGGGAAGAGGAGGGAGCAATTCGACAATTTTTCGGCTGAGATGGCATCTCATGGTCTTAGAGATCAGGACCAGTTGGAGGGTTCCTCCAACTATGTAATCTGGAAGGAAAGGATCCAATTCCTACTGGGTGAATATGATCTCAAGACGTTTGTGGTGAATGTTGTTGTTGTACTTTCAGATCTAGATATGGCAAAGGCCAAGAGGATGATTGATTACATGGTCTCTCATGTAGTTGGCAAGAACACCATCAGGGAGATGTGGGAGGTCTTGTCCTACGGGAGCCCGTAATGATAGTAGTAGAATGACGAGAGTCAGTTGGTGCGAGGGATAATGGAGCGACAGTGGCAGAGCTAGAGCTCCAAAGTTTGAAGCAACGCAGTGGAATGTTGCAGCAGTGCATGAGGCACATGGCAGATACAACAACAACACAATAGCATCGAAGGGTCAGCGCAGATTAATAGCAGAGGAAGCTTCAGTATTGAGGTGCATCTAGACTGACTAGTATGTCAGGATTTGGGATATCTTTCAATGGCTTAACTCTCAACAACTGAGTTGCAGTGCAACAATTAGCAGTGGCAATCCTATGGGCAACATGATGCAGCATATTGAGAGGGAGTTGCAGTATAGATGCAGCAGTCACAGTGGCAGTGTCATGGGCAACAGTACAAATTGCAACAACGCAGTGGCTGAGGGGCAATAGGTCGAGCATCAACAATGCAGAGGACCGATGACATGGATCAGGCTGATGCTTCTGGTGAGAAGTATTGCTAGAGCACATTCCTCGCTAAGAGGGAGTGTTGATTTTTGAGTAGCATTTGATGTGCTTTAGCTCTGAAATTTTGTGGAGGGGCTAGAACACATGAGATCTCCAAGACTCAGAAATCGTTTGGAGAAATTTTGCCCGAAGTGCATTTTATTCAAATAATTAATTATTTTTAATGGAGTCTAAGTTAAAACTTAGGAAATTAAAATAATTAAAGTGAGTTAATGTAAATGTGGGTGAGAAGCTTCTAAGTGACGAGGATCAAGTTTTTTTTAATCTTAGCCGTTGATTAAAGATTTGATCTCGGCTATTGATCTCTCAACATGAAAAGTATAAAGGAAGGCTCGAGGGTCAGTTGGAGAACACACATACAGAGAGTAGCACTTGAGCTAAGTCGCAATTCTGGGGCGCAATTTGCTGAGAATTTCAGAGTGAGTTTTAGTGCAGAGAGGGGAAGTTCGGCAGTGGGACTTGAGTTCAAGGCCGAGAATAATACATTGCAGAGAGGCATCGCAGCACCATGGAGAGACAACACAACACCTAGGAGGGTGACGCAAAGCCTGAGAGAGGTGACACAATCACTGAGGAGGCAACGCTGGGGTTTCTCTGAGGCAGATCGAGCATCAGTTGAGCAGTTCGATTTCTAAGCTGTGAAGGCTCACGAGGATGGTGACGTAGCTCCTAGAGGGGGTGAAGCAGTCTGAGTGCAGAGCTGGGAGCAACTGCTGTGGTGCAACACTGGGGACATCGTAGTCACCTGTGGGGTTTGATCATTCTATTGTTGGATCAACCAAAATAACTGTCTCCAGATAGAGGTACTTCTGCCGGAATTTTCGCAGTTGGGTGAGCTGGAGTTGGCACCCTAGTTGTATTCAGAAATGTGCTTAATAATAAAACCCTCATATTTGCTGCACCGGTTTTCCCGCATTGGGTTTTTATGGGGACGTTTAGTCCAAACATAAGTGTGTCCTTTGTGTGATTGTCTCATCTTATTTTTCAGTACTTGATCCGTGTATTGATGTAAGCTAGAGTGTATTTGCATTAATGTTTACGAAAGAATTCTGTAAATAACTTGTTAATTGAAGAACACAAGTAGGAAATGCAAATCAGTTAACTGAAGTATGATTTTTGGTGGTTAGATTCAGAAGTTTTCACACTCAACTTAGGAGTAAAGTTGAGGCAGTCAAGCCCTAATGCCAAACAGGTCCTTGCTGTTCCAAACATGTGCCCTAATGCAAGAAACCTGCGACCTAGCCAAATAAACTCCAAAACAGAATCAATATACACAAGAATAACTCAAATTAATTGACTTACCTTTTCACTAATTCTGCAGTAAAAAAATTATCCCAACCGAATCCAAAAATACTTATCAAGAAACTAACTCTCGCTGCCAAATATCCTTCACTGTCCTATTATAGGTAAGCTGAAGTTAAGAATATTTCAGAGCTAATTACAGAGAGTCGTTGAGAGTATGATGTGATTTAGTGAGTAGAATGAGTGTTATTTTATAGGTTAGGAAGGGGTGTTTTGTTGAGGATAGAAGGGCGTCATTTAGGTGAGTGTTAGACGTCATAAAAATACTATTTATGTTTAATAAATTTAATTTAATTTAGTAATTGTTAATAACTTGTTTATTAAACTTTAAGTAATTGTACACTAACCTTCTTTGGTGTGTTTTGTAGGTGAGTGCATCAAGTCAATGATTGATTTATTGTCTTTGGTTTTTGAAGTTATGTAAGTTATACAGGGTGATACGGTGATAAACAATGTCATATGTTGACAACCATAGGAGGAGGTGTCATGTCACTACCCCTTGTGGTTTTAGCCCAGAAAATGGGGTCACCAACTTCAATTGTGAATATCTCTCAAACCAGGAGGCCTTTCGGGGTGTACCGCATATCAACAAAAACATATTTTGAAGAAGAATCTAATGACATAGATCTCCGACCCAAACTCAATGATTTTTCCTACCAAAAACCTTTGACAAAGTCGGGGTACATCCTTGGTCCAAGGAAACCAAACCCCAGGACTTGGGTTTTCAATCATCCAACACCATAGTTACTATATTGATGTAATCCTACAATTACTAAGAAGCGTTCATTATCCATTTGACATTAGTGACCGGTATTTTTGGTCAAAGTCAACCCCAGTCAACTCCATGGGTTGACATCAATGACAATACCATCGAACAAATGGATTGTCATTCCCTCCCTTGAAGATACTTACTTTCATAAAGTATTCCTTGGAGATTTGTATCTATGACTCAACCTGCTATATATTTTTTCTTGTTAGTTGGAGGGCGTTGTTTCTAATGCTAGATGGAGAGGCATGGGGACCCTATGGTTTTGAGTATTTGGATATGAAAAGAAAATTTGCATACGACAAACTCTGTTCAACTTACAACAAGTGTAAATGAAAATTGTAAATCTAGGGTTTGTAAACCCTAGAAGAATTTAAGTCTTGGATATGAAAGCGCTAGGGTTTGTGTATAAAAACTTATAGCTGGATCTAGATCTATGATTCCATTGAATAAAGAAATCGTAGCTTATGAATGGAAGTAGAGAAAAGAAACATGTTGATAATGAGGACGAGGATGATGAATTTGCAGATGGATGCAAGAAGGCATGCATGGATCAAGAAGGAGATTCTCTACAATCCTCAAAAGATGAGTACCTTATATCTCTCTTCATTGATTATTATTGTTTTGCTACTAGTTATCCTCTTGTCTTTGTTTCTCTTGTTGGGTTACAATCATTCTTCCATGGGCCTCCTAATGAGATTTGCAGGTACATTGTTAAGGCAACCAAGGGTCTGGCAACAAATGGAAGCATCGTAAGAACTAAGCAAAGTTTGTGGAAAAATAATTCTCCTAGGATCAATGATTTGTGTTTCAGAGGGAGAAATTGTACTGACATCATGCCTAATGACTAGAAGAGCTCCTAGTTCAGAGGGAGCAGACAAGCCAACAAGTTTGAAAGAGGTCATTATTGTAATATTCCTTACAAAAATTTTAAGTGAATAACAGAAACATGCACTATAACAACAACTAGGAAATTCAACACATACACAGGAAATCAAAACACAAGAGGAAATGCACTAAAACTCTGAGCCATTTGATTTATTTTGAGTAGAATGGAGTACAATGAGTATGGAAATAGGAACTTTGCCTTGCTACAACAAGCTAGGTGAAACCCAAGTTGGAATTGTGATGCCCAAGTACTGGAATGACTCCACCAAAAACCTCTGCGCTGACCTAGTAAATTACTACAACTGCTGCTGTAGGTGAATTGAGATTTCAACCCTCAAATCTACTCCAAAAAATCTGCAAATTTAAATGCAGGCTCTTCACACCAGCTCCAACGAAACCCTGAAATATCTCAGGGACCCAAGTGGTGAAAATGGTCTCGGGATAAACTGTGCCCTCCTCAAGCAATTTCTGTTGCTTGCTGTTCAATGGAACTAGGAATTCTGCCCTTAGAAGTGCTCAAAAAATTCTATTAAATTAATTCCATCCTCCTCTCACCAAACCCACAAAAACCCAGAAAGGCTTTGGGTTGAATCCATCGACCCTCGGTGATCCCCAACAAGTGTGAATTACCCAATTTAGCCAGAAAACACCCCCCAGAATAGAATTGTTGTAGGATGCCCAAAATATGATGCTGAAATCCTCCCAAAGTATTCTCAAATGCTTCCCTTAGTTAGAGGGAGTGTTGATGTTGTAGCAGCAAGGGTCAGGGATTTTCCCTCGATCAAGGGTATTGACCTGGTCGTGGGTTGTGACCGAGAGCCATATATGTGGTTCGAGAGATTGGCTCAGTGAGCATGAAGGCCTTGAGTGCTCCGCCGGTCAAGGGTTACCTGACCATATTGCCAAGGGTTACTTGGGTAGTGGGTTGAGTGAGTGCCTCATAGGATCGAGCAAGTACCTTTACCATTCAATTACATGTGATGACATGTGGGAATGGTAAATGGGCCCAGGGTTTCACCATGGGTTAGGGGTTTTGTGACATTACTCCAAGTGATGACTTGGTAGATTGGTGATCCAAGGGCTAGTCTTGTGTCAAGGGGTACCTGACTAGCCAAAGGGTATTTGGCTTATGGATGACTAGATCCCTTGCAAAGGATATGTGACTTGTGGGTAGCTTTATCCTTTGCATGATGTTGATGCGGGGATGCTTTCCACATGGTTCTTGTATAAAACATGAAGTGGATGGATGCATCAACATAGATGAGCTCATTCAACCTTTTCTTGGGACAGAGAAAGTTTTATTCAACAAGATAAGATCTGGAAAATTCATTATGAATACCACCTTAGCTAAGAGGGAGTGTTGAATTTTTGTAGCTATAGTCAGTCCTCATATGAAGGAAAATGATAAATATAATTTGAATCTCAAATCGGTTTCAATAGAGGGAAAACCAATTTTTGGAATTTAAATTATTTGTCTCCTCCAAGTCAAGTCAACCTCAAATGTATAAGTTGCATAGCCGAAGAGACACACCACTTGGGGGCATCTTGGTTCACTATAAATTCATACTCGTCCTCCTCCACTAGAGACCAATTCGAATCACCATCTGAGGCAGAATAAGGGCGAATATGAGGTAGATCAAGAGGATGAATTTGAGGTAGACTTGAAGGACAAATTTGAAGCAGAACAAGGAGGCCAAGATTTCAGGAGGGCGAATTTGTCTTTGTTTGACCAAGTTTGACCTGAGTTTGATCACTGGTTAATTTGACTTTTTTTTAACCGGGAAATCAAATTATATCTCTTGTTGAATTGGACAATTTCTCTAGGAAAAAGTTGTTGGGTTTTTTCCCTAAAGGGTTTTCCCACGATAAATTTTGTGTCTCTTGTTTGGATCTCTTTATGATCATACTTGCTTTATTGTTTTAATGTTGAATATTTTCTATGTAAAATTGTTTAATGATGAATGTGACATAAGTTAAACTATTGAGGAAATCATTGGAAGTATTTATCAATCTATGAAATCATGAAAAATAAATAGGAAAGAGGTGCCTAGCTGTAGGGCACCCAAAGGGGCCATGGAAGGGATGAGCCCATGTACTCTTAGATTGAGCTCTCAAGCTTGAGGAAGGCATTCCTATTTCAAGTTTTCTTGTACCACCCCTTCAACCATGGTATGCAGGGGAGATTGCTCCTTTTCCGAACCACATCAACAGAAGAAATGTGTTTTCTTTATTATTTCTATTTGATGTTTAAAATTAGCCTACTGTGATTTCATCTCTTCCTATACATTTTTAATGTTCAAAATTTCTTTTTGGAGTGCAAGGGGATCCTTAATTGGTTTATGTAATTGCAAATTTTCTCGTGTTTTCATTTTAGAAACTAGTTGCTTGAGGTCTGGAGCTGTTGGTTTTTAGTTTCAAGAAATTCCATCTTTTGTAGCAAATTTGTGACTTGGGAGGTCCAATATGAAAAGCATTGCTCCATGGCAATATTAGTGGGGCTATAGATTTGTCCAGTAGCAAATAAATTCCTAATGAACATGTGTAATGGTCCACGTGTGACAATGATCCAAGGGAAATTAACTCCCCTCTATTTATATGAGGGTAGCTGTTAAAATTGGCAACTAAGGCCAAATTCGACTATTGGACAACTCATTTGATGGAGATGATTATTGCATTGAATTCCTCTTTTCGAGAGGACAAAAATCAACCTAAAGATCATCAAATTTGGTGAAGTAGAAATGTGTTTTTTGAAGTTATGCCCACACGTGCAAATTTTCAAGGTCGGCCACATCGGCTCATGAAGCCCAATGGACATGTCTCTTGAGCCCCAACGAATTGTATAAATGTAAGAGACCTCAAACCTCATTTGGTATCATCTTGTCACACACATCTCTCTCCTCATCTGATTGGTTCGTACAACTCATTAGGCATCGGATTTTCTCTCACACGTGTAGCAAGGTGGACGAATTTCTGGGCAGATTACAATGTCGAAATTTCAATTGTTGCAAGGTTTGACCAGCGCTGACCAGGCAATTTGATTCATCCTTTGATTGCAATTTTTGTGGGAAAAATTTGTTTTTGGGAGGCCATATTGTTTGGCATAGAAATTGAGAATTTATGGGCAATTTTATTTGCATTGACCGCAGGCCTGTTTGACTGTAGAGTTGACTTCAGGTTGGCCGAGTTTGATTGTTGTTTGGATGACTGTTTTGGGCTGACTTTCACCAACAAAAGAGGTTGTGTTCCTCTCTCCTTTGACTATGCTGTTTTGGAGAAGTTTGACCTGACTTTGACGGTTGTCGACTTTCTGGTTAAGGCTGACTGCTGTTGACCAAGGACATAATTGCAGGACTATTTCGGGCAGCGACTTGGAAAGTCAATTTTGACTTTGACTTCTGTATTATTGTACTCTCTCTCTCTCTCTCTGCTAAATATTTGATATAATAATAAGAAGAATTGCTCAAAGGGTTTTCCCCATCTTGGGTTTTTTCCCTGGCGTCCGCCAAAATTTGGTGTCCTCTTGTCTTCTGCATTTTTTTATTTCATGTTCTATCTATAGTTACTGTCAATAAATTAATGGTTAATGTGATTGCTATTGGAAACTAAATTAGAAATTGTCATTGGGCTGCCAAAGTGTTGGATTTCCAACTGCCCGGAAGACAGCGCAGAGATGAGGCGGAAGGACAATTCTGCGGGGGTCGTTGAAGTCTTGTGGGCGGAGTTATGAACCCCCCCCCCCCGCGGAAATTGCTGACATCATCCGCAGCGGGGGCCCACACACAAATGCGTTCATAAAAGATTTGGGTTAATGTTATTTGCCCATCGCACATTTGTTTTTAATTCAATGGTTTGTTTTTAATGTTTTTTTAATGTTATTTGTTTTATTTTTAATATATATAACACATATATATTAAAAGGCCCGTGAGGCATGTAGTGTAATTGTTTTATTACACAAAACAGTGAATGTTTTTATGAAAGCACAACAGTGCGGGCGGAAAGGAAAAAAATCTAAGTGCCACCATGCAGATCTGACATTAATGCATTTCCAAGCGGTGCCGACATATTTATGATGCCATTAATGAAATTCTCAAGCGGTGATATTTGTCAACGAATGACATTAAATGGAAATTGAGATATTTTGTTTTAATACAGAAACAGAGTGTTGTAATTTTTAATTACATAGAACAGAAGTTTTATGCACAGCAGAGTGTGAATTTGGAAATACACAGCAGCGTATTTTTTCAAAGAGAGACAGAGTGTTTTGTATTTTTTGCACAGCAGTGCGAAAATACTTGTATACACAGCAGTGTTTGTTTTATAAAAGATAGAGTGATATTTTCTGAGACAGTAAGGTGTTCTCTGTGCACTGTGTTGTAGCAGCAGTCACGTTTTTAATTCCCTCACGGTTGAGGAAAGAATTGTAACAACAGTTTGTTTTTAATGAGATAGAGTTGATACTTCATATCTCTGTTTGTCTGTCTTAAATTTAATTTTATTTTAAAGCTCTGTGTTGTAAAAGAGGAATTTCTATTTCCTCTGTTCTGTTAAGGAATTACCCAGAAAATTCCAACATGGTATCAGAGCTAGTCCAGGCTATTTGAAGGTCAAATAAGTTGAAGGAAGGAGTTCTTTGTTGCAGCAGCTTCTCCAGCAGTGTGAAGACTCAGCCAAAAAGAATCCAAAGGTATTTCTCTATACAGTTTTTTGTGTTATTGTTGCAGAACAATCAGTTAATTTTAAACACACAGTCAAGTGTTTTTTAAATCATAGTTAAGAGTGCAGAATGGCTGGAGCCAGCACTGGAATGGGTATGGGAAATATCCATCTCCCAATGTTTAATGGGAAAAACTATGACTACTGGTCAATAACTATGAGGGCATTATTTGTCTCCCAAGACTTATGGGAATTTGTTGAGGAAGGCTTTGAAGAGCCATCAGATGAACTTGAGTTTAATATGTTAACTCAGGCAAAAAGAGAGATGTTGAAGAGAAATAAGAAGAAAGACTCCAAAGCTCTTTTCTTTTTGTATCAAGCAGTTCATGAGAGTGTGTTTTCAAGGATAACAGCAGCTAAGAGATCCAAAGAAGCATGGCAGACTCTTATGACAGCCTATCAAGGCATGGAAAAAGTGAAGACAACAAAACTTCAGTTGCTGAGGAGAGACTTTGAGACTCTCTGTATGAAGGAGTCAGATAATATTGACTCATTCTTCACTCATGTGATTGGAATGGTCACACAAATAAGATCTCATGGAGAGACTCTTGAAGACAAGAGGATTGTTGAAAAACTCTTGAGAAGTTTACCCTCAAGATTTGATGTGATTGTCACCACCATAGAAGAGACTAAGGATCTCACAAAGTTTTCAGTGGATGAGCTACATGCATCATTGATGACCCATGAACAGAGATTGGGTAGGAGTGAAAACTCATCTCTTGAACATGCCTTTAAGACCCAGATGTCTTTCGGAAGAGGAAGAGGGCAAGGCAGAGGAAACAAAAGAGGAAGAGGCAGAAGCCAAAACAGAGGTGGAAGGAACAACCCTTCACATTCACATGGAAGGTGCAACAGTCAAAGTCACAGCCACGACCAAGGCAGCAGCCAACAGAGTGGTCAGCAGAATGCTCAAGGACAAAGGTATGATAAATCCAATGTCCAATGTTACCATTGTAAAAAATATGGTCATTATGCTAATGAATGTAGAAAGAAGCAGCAAGATATGGCAAGTAGAACTAGTGCAAATTTCACTAAGGAAAATAGCAGCCAAAACAATTTGTTTTTAGCTTGTAATATGGCTGAAGAAAAGAATGAGGATTTATGGTTTCTAGACTCCGGTTGTAGTAACCATATGATAGGAAACATAGCCATGTTTTCTATGTTAGATGAAAGTGTGCAGTCACAAGTCACACTAGGAACTGATAGCAAAGTTTATGTTATGGGAAAAGGAGATGTAAATGTTTTAACAAGATTAGGTGCAAAGAAATCCATAGCAGATGTTTATTATGTTCCAGGAATGAAGTGTAACCTCTTAAGTATTGGACAACTTGTCCATAAGGGGTATAATGTTTTCTTTGAGGATGATGTTTGTACCATCATGGACAAACCACCCAGCAAACAATGTATTGTTGAAGTGAAGATGACAAGGAACAGGATGTTCCCTCTCAGAATGAGAGCAGATTTGAAGAATGGTGAAGAGAAAGTAGCAGTTGCACAAGAGACTTTCCAAAGCGAACCAAAAGATGATAATTGGTTATGGCACTTGAGATTTGGACATCTCAACTTTGGAGGTCTTAATTTTTTGAACAGAAAATGAATGGTAAGTGGTTTACCATTGATAGAGAAACCGGACAGCCTTTGTGAAGGTTGTATCTTGGGGAAACAACACAGAGAAAGTTTTCCTTCCGAGAAAAGCATAAGGGCAAGAGAACCCTTAGAGATTGTCCACTCAGATGTGTGTGGACCGATGCAAACTCCATCGCTTGCAAGCAGCCACTATGTATTAACATTCATAGATGATTTTACAAGAAAAACTTGGGTTTACTTTTTGAAAAAGAAAAGTGAAGTGTTTGAAAAATTCCGCAATTTCAAAGCACTTGTTGAGAACCAGAGTGGGCTGCATATCAAAGTCTTAAGGACTGATAGAGGAGGTGAGTATATATCTAAAGATTTTCTACGGTTTTGTAGAGAAAATGGTATTCAAAAGCAGTTTACAACTAGATATACTCCACAGCAAAATGGAGTAGCCGAAAGGAAGAACCGAACCATAATGGACATGGCAAGGAGTATGTTAAAGGCAAAGCATTTGCCTAATGATTATTGGGCTGAAGCTGTACATTGTGCAACATATATTTTGAATAGGTGCCCTACAAAAGCAGTTATGAACAAAGTGCCGGAAGAGGCATGGAGTGGCACAAAGCAAAGTGTCACACATATGAAGGTTTTCAGATGTGTGGCTTATGCACACATTCCAGATCAGCTAAGGAAGAAGTTGGACAACAAGGGGGAGAAATGTATTTTCATTGGATACAGTGAGGAATCCAAGGCTTATCGCTTGTACAACCCATCCACCAAGAAGTTTACTGTGAGTAGAGATGTTCAGTTTATTGAAGAGGAAGCTTGGGATGGAAGCATAGAGAAGACAGTGAATGTAAAACACTTTTTGTCTCATGATGAGAATGATGATGAGTTGGCTGAAATACATCCCCAAACAGCAACACCAACAAAAGAGCAGCATAGCACACCCTTGAGGAGAAATGATAGTGCTTCTCCAAGCACACCACAAGGAGGAAATTCAAGTGCTTCTTCAAGCATTTGTACATCTAATGAAAGAGGTAAGAAATTCAGAAGTTTGAAAGATATTTATGAACAAGATATAGGTAATGAAGGTATCAATTCTTTGTTTGTTTTATATTGTCATGTTGATGATCCTGTTCATTTCGAAGAAGCTATTAAGGATAAGAAATGGATAGAAGCTATGGATGAGGAGATTAATGCCATAGAGAGAAACAAAACTTGGGATTTGGTTGAACTCCCAAAAGGTAAAGATGTCATTGGTGTTAAATGGGTCTACAAGACCAAGAGTAATGCTGAAGGCAAAATAGAGAGACACAAGGCAAGACTTGTTGTCAAAGGTTATAAGCAGAAGCATGGGATAGATTATGAGGAAACTTTCACACCGGTTGCCAGAATGGAAACCGTGAGAGCAGTGTTGTCCATAGCAGCACAAAACAAGTGGAAAGTTTACCAAATGGACGTGAAGTCAGCATTCCTGAATGGAGTGTTAATGGAAGAGGTTTACATTGAACAACCTCTCGGCTATGAAAAGAAAGGCCAAGAGCACAAAGTGTGTAAGTTGAAGAAGGCTCTTTATGGGCTGAAGCAAGCGCCAAGAGCGTGGTACAGTAGGATAGATTCCTATCTACTGGAAAATGGTTTTGAAAAGTGTGAGGGAGAACCCACCCTCTACATCAAAGAAAAATATGGTAAAATATTGATAGTAGTTTTGTATGTTGATGATGTTATTTTTACAGGTAATGATGATTGCCTTATTGAAAATTTTAAAACAGTCATGAAGGAAGAATTTGAAATGACTGACATGGGTTTGTTGAAATACTTCTTGGGAATAGAAGTAGAACAAGATGAAAATGGGATTTTTATCTCACAGGCAAAGTATGTTAATGAGGTGCTTGAAAGATTTAACATGCAGGAATGCAAATCAACGATCACTCCCACAGTGATGGGATTAAAACTCAGCAGAGAGGACAGCAGCAAGGATTTTGATCCTAGCTTGTACAAGAGCATAGTTGGCAGCCTTATGTACTTGACTGCAACTAGGCCGGACATAATGTATGCTGTTAGTTTGATTTCCAGATTCATGGAAAAGCCAAAGGAAGCACATTGGCAGGCAGCAAAAAGAATTCTGAGGTATGTTAAAGATACAAAAAGGTTTGGTATTTTTTATACTGCTTCAGAATGTTTAGATTTAGTTGGATACACTGACAGTGATTGGGCTGGAAGTGTAGATGATCGGAAGAGCACTTCCGGTTATGTTTTTCACATGGGTTCAAGAGCCATTTCATGGGCTTCTAAGAAACAACCCATTGTAGCATTGTCTACAGCAGAGGTGGAATATGTGGCAGCTACAACAGCAGCGTGTCAAGCAGTTTGGATGGGAAAAATGCTGAGAAGTTTATGCCAAGAACAGGTAAAAGGGACAATGATCTTTTGTGACAATAGCTCAGCTATTGCATTGTCTAAAAATTCTGTTTTTCATAAAAGGACTAAACACATTGACACCAAGTTTCATTTCATACGGGAATTGGTTAGCAATGGTGAGATTGTTTTGCAGCATTGCAGAACAAAAGATCAATTTGCAGATATCCTCACAAAGCCACTTCAGCAGAAAAGCTTTGAATATTTTAGAAAATGCATGGGTATGCAGGAAAACCCAGCAGTTGAAATTAAGGGGGAGTGTTGGAATTAATTTCCAACTGCCCAGAAGACAGCGCAGAGATGAGGCGGAAGGACAATTCCGCGGGGGTCATTGAAGTCTTGTGGGCGGAGTTGTGAACCCCCCCCGGAAATTGCTGACATCATCCGTAGCGGGGGCCCACACACAAATGCGTTCATAAAAGATTTGGGTTAATGTTATTTGCCCATCGCACATTTGTTTTTAATTCAACGGTTTGTTTTTAATGTTTTTTTTATGTTATTTGTTTTATTTTTAATATATATAACACATATATATTAAAAGGCCCGTGAGGCATGTAGTGTAATTGTTTTATTACACAGAACAGTGAATGTTTTTATGAAAGCACAGCAGTGCGCGCGGAAAGAAAAAAAATCTAAGTGCCACCATGCAGATCTGACATTAATGCATTTCCAAGCGGTGCCGACATATTTATGATGCCATTAATGAAATTCTCAAGCGGTGATTTTTGTCAACGAATGACATTAAATGGAAATTGAGATATTTTGTTTTAAGACAGAAACAGAGTGTTGTAATTTTTAATTACATAGAACAGAAGTTTTATGCATAACAGAGTGTGAATTTGGAAATACACAGCAGCGTATTTTTTCAGAGAGAGACAGAGTGTTTTGTATTTTTTGCACAGCAGTGTGAAAATACTTGTATACACAGCAGTGTTTGTTTTATAAAAGATAGAGTGATATTTTCTGAGACAGTAAGGTGTTCTCTGTGCACTGTGTTGTAGTAGCAGTCACGTTTTTAATCCCTCTGGTTGAGGAAGAATTGTAACAACAGTTTGTTTTTAATGAGATAGAGTTGATATTTCATATCTTTGTTTGTCTGTCTTAAATTTAATTTTATTTTAAAGCTCTGTGTTGTAAAAGAGGAATTTCTATTTCCTCTGTTCTGTTAAGGAATTACCCAGAAAATTCCAACACAAAGGACATTGAAGTAATTGTGCTAAGCATATAACTTACCATTTTTAACTAAAATTAACATGGTATTAGAGCCCATGTGAAGACAAAGCTTAAGCAAGAGAGAGAAAAGAAATCACTAAGAGAGATTTGTTGGAATTTTTTTTTGGACAAGTCTCCATGGAATCTACATCTTACTTCAAGACTGAGGACGAGTTCAATTTCAAATCTGAGTATCATGGAAAATGACTTTGGATTTGACTTTGGAAGAGCATGATGCAATAGACTATGTGTAGGGAAAAGTGGTGGTACCTCCTTCAAATGCACTTGTTGCTGCGAAAACGAAGGATAAGAAAGGTGAGGTCAAAGCTAAGAAAATTATCATAAACACCATTCAAAAGCATTTGGTTGCCTATATTTCTAATTTGGGAACATCTAAGGAGATGTATGATAAGTTGGTTGGGATGTTCAAAGTGAACAATGCAAATCAAATCCTCTTTTTGGAAAACAAGTTGAAGGATATTAAAATGAATAAAGGGGAGTCTATCCAATCCTACTTCATGAGAATAACTCAAATCAAGAATGACTTGCTTTTAATTGGAGAAGTTATTTTTGACAAGCAGCTCATTCTTATTGCTCTTGGAGGTGGGAGCTCACTCTCATTGCTGTTGAAGTTCTTCCAAGACAATGGGATGTATTTGTCACCAACATTCTCAACAATGACAGGATACCTGATTTTGATGAGTTGTTGGCTAGATGCACTCAAGAGGAGACAAGGATGATGGAGAGGGACAAGCGTTCCAAAAAGGAAGAATAATATTTGTCCAAGGAGACAAGGTCAAGGATCAAAGCAAGGTTTTCAAAGAATGAAGAAAAGGAAGGTGCTACAATTGCAACAGGTTCGCCCACTATGCTAGAGAGTGTCCTCAAAAGAAGAAACACGAAGGGATGATGACGACAACAACAACAAAAATTTAAAAGGAAATGGAAATTAAAGGAACAATAGGTTCAACAACCAAGGAAAGAGAAATGCTCCCGTTGCTCGAAATGGAAAGGGTTGGCCTCCCAAAAGGACAAGGAGTACCAGGTATGATGAAAGTAATGTTGTGGAAAAAACAAGATGAATTTTATCTTATTTACGCTTTATCTACTGCCTTCCCTCTTGATACGTTGGATCATTGGTTGATTGATAGTGGAGCCTTATGGCACTTTACTAGATACAAGGAGGCCCTTTCAAATTTGGTTGAAAAGAAGACTAATCTAACAATCGCACTTGGAGAGAATGGCACCTACCTCGTGAAAGGGATAGGTACTATCACTCTACACTTGAATCAAGGTCAAACCATTCATCTTCAAGTATTGTATGTGCCTGATTTGAAGAAGAACTTGGTGCCTATTTTTGTGATGGAAGATAAACACTTCAAGATAACATCCATTGATGGAAATGTACCTATTTGGAAAAGAAACCCCAAAGATGCATTTACTCTTGGATTTAGGGTTGATGGTCTCTATCAAGTTGGGGGAAGTCCTTTGGGAGCTTTGTTAAGTGATACTTCACTTCAGTCTGATCTATGGCACCGAAGGTTCGCTCACTTACATTACAAAGCCTTACTTAGGGTAAGGAAGATGGTCACAGGTATGCATAAGTTTAACATGAACCATGAAGGTGTTTGTCGGGGTTGTGCAATTGGGAAACATACAAAGGGACCATTTTCTTCTAGTGAGAGCAACACAACCGAGATTCTTCAATTGGTCCATTCTGCCCTGTTTGGTATGTTGCACGTAACATCATTGGGAGGATACTTATATTATGCAATCTTTGTGGATGACTACACTCGTAAAACATGGATCTATTTCTTGAAAAGGAAGGATGAAGTGTTCAAACGGTTTCGTTCTTTCAAAGCATTGGTGGAAAATCAAACAGGGATGAAGATCAAGATATTGAGGACCGACAATGGAACCGAATATGAATCAAATGAATTCAATGACTTTTGCAGAGAGGCTAGCATTAAGAGGGAGACAATTGTTCCATAGACTCCTGAGTAGAATGGCATTGCTGAAACGAAGAACCGAACAATCATGGAAATCACCCGTGCCATGCTCCATGATCCAGGTCTACCAAAGTTCTTATGGGGAGAAGCTGCCAAAACTGTTTTGTATGTTCAAAATAGAAGCCCGCATCAAGATTTGGATTTCAAGACACCCATGGAGATCTTCACTGATAAGAAACCTGATGTATCTCATATTAGAATATTTGGTTGTCCTATGTATTTACATGTGCCTAAAAGAGGAAAGGAATAAGTTGGAAGATTTTGGGAAGAAACGCATCTTTGTTGGCTATAGTGAAAATTCAAAGGCATATAACATCTATGTGCCTAGTCAAAGACATGTGGAAGTAAGTCGCGATGTCACCTTTGATGAAGATACTGTTGAAATTTTGATGTTCTATGTTGTTAAATTCACTTAAATGCAAAACTTCTTTATGCTGCAAAATAATTCAAGTAATTGTAGATAGAACATAAACAATATAAACCATATGCACAATGAAAGACAACCAAGAACTCAATTAGACACAGAGAAGTTAGGTCAATGACAAGGGAAAAAACCACAAGGGGAAAACCCAAACAGATTCTTATTCTATTAAAAATCAATTGTTCAACAGAGATACAAAGTACAATGAGAGAATGAAGAAGTTCACCCAAATATGAAGAATACCTATGATAGTAGTAGCTGATGCAAACACTGAATCACTTTGGCTCTCCAAGATCTACTCTTACTCTCCAAGTGTCTCTCTCTCACAATCTCCTTCAAGTCTCTCCAACTCTCTCTCAAGTTGGAATTCACAATGCACAAGTAAGGGAGGTGAGATGATATGAGACACATATATATAGAAGGGGCAATGAATTATTGACATAAATGAGGAGCAATACACATGCCTTGAGGAGGAGTTACATATGCCAAAATAGGAGTGTAACTTATGCCATAAAGGAGAGGAGTGTAACTTATGCATTTAGAAGAGAAGTGTAACTTATGCATTAAAGAGGTGTAAGAAGAATCTTTTTATGACGAGTCATTAAAGTGTGTAAGAGAGTGTAAGAGTTGTGTAAGAGCATTAAAGAGAGAGATGAATAAATCCATTAAGAGAGAGAGAGAGTAATATATGCATTAATTGAGGGGAGTTACATATGACATGACTGAGTCTCATGATTGAGAGACTTGAATTTCTTCTTAATAATAATAATAATAATATTAATGATAATATTGATGATTAAGTCTAAATTGAATTATTAGGATTGATTGATGATCAAAAGGTATTTTCCATCTATTGATTTTTGTAGCATCGGATGTGCTCTAGCCTCAAGAATTTGCAGGGATGTTAGGACACATCCATTCTCCAAGACCCATGAATTGGTTTGGGAAATTCCAGCCGAAGAAGGTTTAATTAAAATAATTAATTATTTTTAATGGATGCCTAAGTCTAAACTTAGGAAATTAAAATAATTAAAGGGTATTAACTAATATCATTTGGAGGGCCGACGCGTTTCGAACTACCCAGTGTAGTTCATCATCAGGACCACAGAAGTTTAAAATCTGAAAAGAAAAGGGTATTAATTACACTGGGGTTGAATCTTCTAGAAAAAGACAAAGATTGATTCAAGATGATCTGAGCCATTGATTAGGATTTAATATGGGCCGTTGAATGTTGAAAAAGAAGATTATAAGAAGAAGGTCGATGGGCACTTGGAGAACACATTGGGTGAGAGATCTAGAGATCGAATTCTCAAGAGAGCAGCGCAACAATTACCAGAGGAGTGATCGAGTTGATTTCTTGTAGTGAGGGGCAGGGATAATGGTCGGTGGAAGTTTTCCTGATCCGGTGAATACAAAGCAGAGGAGGCAGAGTGATATCCAGAGAGGTAGCGTAAAGCCATGCTGGGCAGCGCAGAGCCTAAGAGGAGATTCACAGTTTTACTGAGGACCAATCCAGATCTAGTGTCGGGAGTCGGGGTGTGAGACCAGAGGGTCAGAGATATGATCATCCAGCCAACAGATCTATCAACGAGAGGAGTTACGCAGTCCCTATGAGTTGAGGCAGAGGCAGTGCAATGTCTGTGCAAAGGCAACTTGGGGCTAGCCATTCAGAGGTTGGATCAGTGTCGGTTCGCCAGTGATAGTGTGAGGTTAATTTTCACTTCATTTTTGCCAGTTATATTCTCTGTATTCGATAACCAGTAAGGTATCCAAAGATTTGTATTCAAAAACTACTGTTTAATAATACAAACCCTCAGCTGCTGCACGGTGTTTTCCCATATTGGGTTTTTTCGGGGACATTGTCCAAAAATAACGGTGTTTATGTATGTGTTTATTTCTTTCTTGCCCAAATCTTGTTTCCGCGGTATTTTTTATGTTGTGAAAATTGCAGTTGTATTTATTTCGATATTTACCATGTGACACCATAAATAACTTGTACCAGAATTAACAAATAGAAGAAATAACATCAGATTGTTGCAGTAGGGATTCCCTTTATGGAATTCTCACACCATCAACAATGCTTGATTACCCATTGATGCAAGGTGATTTACTGTTTTTGGAAAGTCATACTTGAGCCTTTCTATTTTTAGAAATTCTATTTTATAAATTCATCTCTGTGCTACCAATTTTCAACACTCCCTCTCAGCTAGGGAGGAATTTCTTTCTGCAAAAAAGATATTTTCTTTCTCTGCTCATCTCTATTCATCTCTGCGCTATATCATCTAGAACAATGATGTCTCACTATAATGAAGAAGAATCATCATAGGGGAGATTCATCCATCACCCTATATTCACTTGGGGGCAAATGCCACTTTCGATCATATGACAAGGATCTCGCACAGCCAAGTCTCATCTCTGTTTGGGGGGAATCCACTTGTCAACACATGACAAGAATCTCGCGCATCCAAGGCTCATCTCTGCTCGGGGGGATCCACTTGTCAACACATGACAAGGATCTCGTACATCAAAGGTTGATCACTGCTTGGGGGTATCCACTTGTCAACACATGACAAGGATATCGCACATTTAAGGTTCATTATTGCTTGGGGGGATCCACTTGTCAACCATTGACAAATATCACACACATCCAAGTCTCATTAAATGTCGAGTGGTAGAACACCTACATCCTAAACAAGTCTCACAAACAAATTCACTGCACCTACTGGCCAGATAGGTGGCTCTTCCCACGTCCCTGACTGTGGTTCAGATGCATACTGAGGCCTACTCTTGTGGCACACACTACACAAGAAATCCCTCATCCTCAAGAGCTTTCCGGCATCATTCCCTAATCTTGTGAGCTCCGACATGGGGAAAGGTAGTTCAGTGTTCTTCAACAGCTGTGACCGCTTCCCGGAAGGGTCACGCCCATAAATCCAAGCTTCTCTCTAAAAATCAAGAACTTTCCTTTAGATAAAGGCTTGGTAAGAATGTCAACTATCCGATCATCAATCACAATATGATGAAGCCTCACTGCTCCTCTCTGCACAATACCTCAGATATAGTGATATTTGATCTCAATGTGCGTGGACTTGTCATGTAACATAAGATGAATCCCACTCTTATTGTCACAATATATAACTGTTGTGTCTGAAACGTGCTCAAATAACTTTCCAAAGAGCTTCCTCATCGATATTGCCTCACAACTTTCCATGCTAGAAGAAATGTACTCAGCTCCAACTATACTAAATGCAACAAACTTCTTCTTTCTTTTCATCCAAGAGATCTTGGCAGATAAAGAAACACCTAGAAGTGCTCTTTCTAGCATCAGAGTTACCAGCCCAATCAACATCAATATATCCATGAAGTCTTACATTTTTAGTAGTATATCTCAATCCAAGATTGATGGTCCCATGCAGGTATATCAACACATGCTTTGCAACAATCCAGTGTGCATGTGATCGCTTAATCATATATTGGCTCAGAGTATTGACCGCAAAACATATGTCCGATTAGTGTTCAGTAAGAACATCAATGCCCCAATCAGTTGACGATACTTAGAATGATTTGCCAAATCAAGAGCTACAACTTCACTACATAACTTCTTGAAATTCATTTGCATTGGAGAATTCATGGACTTGCGTTATGTCATACCAAATCATTCCAGTAGCTTGACAACATGTTTTCCTTGAGAAAGGAAAATCTCAGCAAGTCTTTTCCATACTTCAAGACCTAGAAAGTAGTGCATCAAATAAATATCTTTCATTTCAAATTCAAAAGCTAACTCCCTCTTACACTGGAGGATAAGTGGTTCACCACTAGTAAAAAAATAAATCAAAAACATATAATACCAAAATCGAAAGGCATACCTTGGATTGTCTTGAAGTAAAGATATGGATCAACATTACTTCTAGTAACACCAAGCTTCATCAAGAAGCTACCAATGCGGGCATACCAAGGTCTTGGAGCTTGCTTCAAACCATAGAGGGTTTTCTTCAGTCTCAACACATTTTTGGTCATGTACTTTAAAGCCTTGTGGTTGCTCCACAAATACTAATTCCTCGAGGAAGCCATGCAGAAAATCTATCTTCTCATTCATTTGGTGAAGGGACCATCCTTGGCTAGCAGCTAGAGTCACAATAGATCATATGGTTGTATAATGGACAATGGGTGCAAAGATTTCATCTTAGTCTTTTCCCTTTTTCCGAGAGAACCCTCTAGCCACAAATCTAGCTTTATATTTTTCAATACTGCCATCAACACCATGTTTAATTTTATACAACCATTTAGAAGACACAACAGATTTACCTTAGGGTCTTGGAACCACTTCCCATACATCATTATGAATGATGAACTCATATTCTTCAACCATTGCATCTTTCCACACTTGAGCCTTCACAACTTCTTCAAACGTGCATGGTTCACCTTGAATAATGTTGCTTATGGCTACAACATATCCCTGGAATCAACATGGTTTCTTTCTTTCTTTGAAGGTTCCTTTGGTCGCAACATGTTTATCAACATCCTATAAAGTGTCACGAAACCATAATCATCTTTTTCTAGTACATGGAAAAGGATCCAAGGATTCCATGCTAAGTAGCAGGACACTCCTAAAATGCCCTCGTATCCCCGAATCCCGAAGTGTCGGACACCTCTGGGTGTCGGATTAAAGCCCCTGGTCCGAGGACACGGGAGTGTCGAGACGAGGAGCTGCGATCGGGACACGGCGTGTTGTCGAGGACACTCCGTGTCCCGACCGTACCCTGTTCGGACACTCCGTGGCCACTCCTACCGGGTACGGCCGGGCCCGCAGCAACCAAAATGCGCGATTTTTTTTTATAAAGTGTGGCTTTTCTTTCATATTTTCTCACCTATTTCATTTGTGTTTCATTTGTGAAGTGAGAAGGAGAGCAAGGAGCAAGAGCAAGGAGCAAGTGTGTTCTTTCGAAGAGATTCGGGCATCCAGTAAGTGCATTGTCCCTCTATATTTTGCATTTAGTTTGTTGTTAGTGTTTGCATGTGCATATGTTTTATATATTTAGTTGTTTTTGTTTATTTTTTACGGTATTTATGGCTCAATCAAAGGCAGCAAGACAGGGGCAAAGAAAGGGGAAGAATGTCTCCATTGGAGATGCCCCTCCTGTCCCTCTTTCATCACAGTCTGCAAGTATTCCATCCATTGGAAGTGGGGCTGCAACAGTAGCTTCAAATGTGCAGGGAAAACAAATTGTTGACCCCAAATACCCATTGTGGAAATATGCAACAAGAAGACAGGGGGGCTAAGAAGCCCCATTCTTGGTGGGCAACTCATGGGGCAGCAAGCCCTCCTCTACAGCAGTTATCCATGAGGCTCCTCTCTCAGGTGACTTCATCCTCTTGTTGCGAGAGGAATTGGAGCACATATGGGAATTTGTATAGTGTGAAGAAGAGCAGGCTTGATCAGTCCAGGGCAGAGACAATGGTGTATGTGCACACCAACCTTCGTCTCATCTACAGGCAGAGGGAGGAGTGGTTGAAGGGAAAGACAAAGATGTGGGATGTCTTTCTTGATGATATGGGTCTGGACAACAGTGTTGAGTTGGCATTGGCCAACTTGGATCCCAATGCGCCAGTGCTAGAGCCTATCAGATTTGATGATGGATTAGAGGGGTCATCCTCCACACCAGCAGATGCAGAGATGATAGAGGAGGAGGATGCATCAGAGGCAGAGGAGAGCAGTGGTGAGCATGATGATCAGGATTTCGACAGTGATGCTGATTATGAGGATTGATGACTCTACTCATTGAGGCTTCAGGCTTGTAGTCTTGTAGATAGTAGTTGATTTTGTATTTTCTATTTCTATTTGCCATTGGCAGTGTTGTTATGTAACACATTTTGATTCTGATGACTTAATGAAAAAACTACAGTATCTTACTATCTTCAATCTTGTCTTTCCGAGTAAATTTGACGATTGTATCATGTATGGTGTATCAATGTATCATTGTAATTTGTATTATAGTATCAATGATGATGTATGCCTCATGAATATCTAATATCTATGTTTGAATCAATGAATTTTGTATGAATTTGTGCAAAAAATATCTAATTTTAAATATATTAATATATATATATATATATTTTTAAAATATATATATATTTTTAATAAAATAATATATAACGTAACGTGTCCCAGAAGTATCCTGTTCCGGGGTCACCGTACCCGTGTCCGACACTCCGTATCCCCGTGTCCCCGTATCCCCGTATCCCCGTATCAGGTGACTTAGATTCCATGTGATCCATGGGTTCATCAACAAGATCAAGCTCAAGCTTGGGATCTTCTAATGCATCCAAGGCATTATCTTGTCTTTGAAAATTAGTAGGAGGAGGAGTGCGTATGGCTTTTCAAAGAGATGCATATTCATCAAATGTTATATCTTTGCTAAAATCTATATTTCTTTGTCCAGGTACATATATTCTATAAGCTTTAGAATTTTCACAACAACCAACAATCATACCTTCTTACTGAAGCTTCCAACTTGGTACTCTTTTCCTTTGGCACATGAAAGTAGACAAGGCAATCAAAGATCCTTAAGTGTCCATTTTGTTTTGGGTTATATAGTACAATGGTCTCTTTCCTAATTCCAACTTATTTGCAGAATTATTGAGCTTTTGTCCACTTCATGTCCACTCAAGTCATGGGATGGCTCAAAACCTTCTTCAATCTTGATACAAAGGACTTGGTTCACACATTCATCAAATGTAATATCCCAAATGAGATATTTCGACAAATTTTGCAAAAAGTAACTTAACCCAACATTATGCCATAAAATCAACATTTATTTACAGAAGATTGCCATGTAAAATAGAAACAAATAAAGTAGTAGTATCCATTGCACATTAAACAGGGAGAATCTCAGCTTTTATTATAAACGACAAATTGCGGTTACATGCATATATGACCCAAAATAGCTGATATGGAAACTGACCACCAATATAAACTGTTGCACTACACTGGCCTTCGAAACTGAATTGTTGCACTCTCCCTCCAAATAGTTGTTGCCACTGAGTAAACTGAAACAATGAAGTACCAATTGAAGATCTGAATGATCCTCACCCCAATATCCCTGAAGCTCTGCGAAACTCTCGAATGAAGTCTCCTCAAAGAGAGTTGGGTTTTTGTCCAACACTTGACAATACACCCGAGTGATTCCATCCTGGGGCTACCAATGGAGAAGAGAACCGGGTTCTCAACCTCACATACAAGGAAAGATATTAAATCCAAGATATTCCTCAATGGCCTCCTCCTATTATTTTATAGATCTCATGGATCCTTCTAGAGCCTTATTTTATTATTATTATAATCATGGAGCACTTTTCCCTCTTATTTTCCAATTAAAATATTCCTTTTTAATAGTAAATCTGTTATCATGTCTCCTCAGATCACTGAAACTCATGTCCAACCACCCCATCATGTAGGTAATCTCCTCCCAATTCCAACGAACTATTACACTAAGGTGTTCTATCACGTATTCCTGTTGGAATGCCACCTTGAGCACAATTAAGCCCAAAAATAACTCAGTTTTCCAAAAGTTGGCGGAATGCACTGGAACGAAAGGTAAATGGTGCGGATGATTGAATATATCAAGAGAATGCCCCCGACCCTCACAGAAAATCCTCAAAACTCCTCTAAAGAGCCCTTGGGCCCGCTGATGACACCATCCTGTACCTGTGACCTGTCCGCTCCCAACTCTGGAAGTCCATCCTAACCCTATCATAGGTGACACCGAAAAAGGAATATTACAGACCTTCTGCCTCAAGATTACTTGCCCTCAAGCAATCGAAATATGTGGGCCACCTTGTTGGCCCGATGCAACTAAGACCCAATCCCTGAATCCCATAAAAACCCCTGGGTGCTGCTATGCTCCTGTATCAAGTCACCTGGAATAGATCGCAAGCCACCATGGCCAATCATCGCCCGAATCCCATGGCTCGAACTACGCACTGTCTCTAGATGTAGCTGTCGCCCCATGAAGCGAGGACCAACTCAGCAACTCTCTCCAGTCCAACCTCCTGTCTAGGCCGAGGTCAATCCTGATCAGCGGATGTTGAACTAGTGCTACTTAAATATTGATGGACTGTCGGTCCACAATCCATGGCCCAATGGAACATGTGACATCTCTCTCGTTCAAGTGCTCCTGCCGAAATGTACTCGGGACTAAGAATGATACTTTATCAATAAGATACCAACTCATGATTTCCTGACCATCTATCTCAAAAGAAGAATCCTGTTGAGATTTTGGGTATTTGGGGTAGCATTAGTTGTGCCATGCTCTAGGTCCCAAATTTTGAGGAAGGACTAGAGTTCACCTGATCTACAAGACCCAAAAGTGGATTTGGGAATTTCATCTGGTTTAGGAGATATTAAATTAATTAATTATTTTAATGTATTTCCTAAGTTAAAACTCAGGAAAATAAAATAATTAAAGTGAATTTAATTAAACATGTGATGAAATTGTCTTAAGTCACACGAATCAAGCTTTCTTTTAATCTTTGCCATTGATTAAAGATTTAATCTTGGCTGTTGATTTGTCAACGAGAAAAGTATAAAGGAAAGGCTTGGGGTCATTTGTAAGACACACAATGGTAGAGCACTGAATCTAAGCTGAGATTCTAGGGCGGGGTTGTTAAGAATTCTCAAGTGTTTCAGTTGCAAAGAGGGGAATTTAGACCAAAGGGATGATCTAATCCCAGGGTCTAGAATACACAAAAAGCAAAGAAGAGATCAGGAAAGACAACGCAGAGGAAGGCAGCAGCAACAACAGAGAGCGACGGCTGACTGAAGCAACGGCAAGGACGGCGTGATTTCTAGGAAACCCTTCAGGGGTTATGCAGAGACCCTTAGGGGCAACGTAGTGATTGCGTCACCCAGTCTGGGGTAACGCAGCCCCTTCCAGTGATAGCACTGAGCATTTGGAGGCCTTCAGAGGCTGACGCAGTGTCTTTCAAGGGCAGATCTGGGGTTTCTAGGCCTAGATCTGGCTGAGTTCTGTAAATCTCGTTTGAGGGTGTGGATCAATCAATATTGTTGGTCTTAGATCAGCCAGATGCTGCAGATCTAGAGTTTTCTCTGTAGGGTTTTCCAGATCTGGAACCCAGAGTTGTGTATTTAGGAATATTCTTAATAATAGAGCCCTCCAGCAGCCAGAGACTGATTTTCCCACATTGGGTTTTTCCGGGGACGGTTTGTCTAGAAATAACTGTGTTACTTTGTCTATGTGTGCATGTTCTTATTCTAGATCTGAATTGGTAGAGATCTGTTATGTGTTTTGCTTTGATGTTAACTTGAATTTATTCAGTTGATAACTTGTAAAGTAGGAGGAGCTTAATTGGATTAACAGAAATAATTTCTGCATAAGAATTAAGATTAAGAAATTTCTACAAATCCAATGTAGTACCATCAGCGTATGGAATACGTCTGGAGTGTTGTTGCCAGCCCATATTCAATTCATGCTGCTTTATCCCGCCTATCAACGAGAATTGCCTGAAAAAGAAGTCCCCTCTCTCTATAATAGGCCAAAGTGGGAAAGATATGTTGTAAGCCCCATTGATGTACTCTTTGAGAGTGCTGCTCCCTTAACGTACTACAGCCCTGCTAATTGTATGTGCATCTATCGGCACCTCATCAGTGGGTCGGCCCAAAGATGGATGCACCACCATCTCCAACAGCTCCTCCCTCTCTTGATCAGGAATTTCATACTCCTGCTGTCTACTAGCCTCTCGCAGAACTACCCCATCAACCTCCAACATCTCCTGAGGATAAGGATCTGCAACTACTGTCACCGTACTCGATGTCCATGCATCTATTGGCTCCTCCTCTATGGCTGGCCCCAATGTTAGCCGCATATCCATCACAAACTCAATGTGAGCCTCCATCTGGCTCTCGTCCAAAGGACTATCATGCATGATGTGCATAGCTTCCTCCTCTGCTGAATCATGCTCCACCACATGCTGCCTCGGCTGAATCGTCACAAGTGACTCATCACCCTGAGTATCTCCCATAAGGTCCCTTGACTGGCCACCGTGCTCACTGGAATACAACTCTAGCCTATGGTTGTTATGAAACTAGCTCCAAAAATAGAAGAAAAGAGATATCAATACCTATGTCACACGGTTTGGGTTCGAATTCGAGTTCGGTAACGATTAAGTTCGATTCAAATTCGAATTTTTCATTTAGGTTCGCATGAGGTTCGACATTAAGTTCGACTATATACATACAATAATAATAATAATAATAATAATAAAATCAAAATCAATCAATAAAGTTATATGAATAGCAATGAGCACGCAAGAGTCACAAATCACAAACAATATTCGCTTCACGCTCTGGGAGGCGGGGACAAGCAGCGTCTAGAAATTGAATTTAGGAAATTGCAGAGAATACAACACTGAGCACAATAGAACGAGTACACTTAAGCTGAAGTTGGCTTGTGAAAATCTATCGACAACCATGGTAAATAAAGACAAACCAGTGGCCACTACAGGAAACTAATTGGCGGGAAGCAGAACAAGAGAAAACCATGTGTTGCCCATGGTTTTTCACATAAACCTTAAAACAACTGACAAAAACTGCCCGAACTCTAACCTCAAACACTAATTTTTTTTTTTTTAATTATAAAATTTGGCTTCAAGTTCGTCTTTAGGTTCGCTTTCAGGTTTGAATTTGTTCAAATTCAGCAAACCCTGTGACATAGATCAACGCCTTAGGAATAGCGACTTCGAGGGGGAAACCTCCAATACATTACATAAATGAACAATTCTTGGATGATACAAATGACAAAACCTCCTCTCTATATATAGGAGTCCATGGGGCCACAATGTAATCATAGTGGGGCCATAATGTAATCCTAGCCGACCTAAAAATAATAATGTAAGGGCACAATAATGACAATATGGGGGATACAGGGGTACAACAATAAAATAAGGGGGTTACACTAACAACAATAAGGGACTATACTAGTAATATAGGGACCTAACATGCCCCTCTCCTTCAAAAAAGTGTTGTCCTCAACACTTGAGTAGCTCTGGGTGCTTATGTATAAAATTCTCATCCTCCCATGTAGAATCTTCAGTGGGTAAGTTCTTCCACTTGATGAGATACTCTGAAATTGATCGATTTCGTAGATGTCGAGTTCTTGTTTCCATGACCGCTTCAGGTTCCAATATGATTTTTCCTTCCTCATCAAGTTCTGGCAATATTGTTTGAACTGGAAGATTTTCACCTATAACCTTCTTTAAGTATGAAACATGGAAAATTGGATGCACTCGTGAAGAAGCAGGAAGCTCCAATTTGTATGCCATAGTACCAATATTTTGCAACACCTTGTAAGGACCATAGTACTTTGGCTATAATTTATTATCCTTCTTAGCTTGCTTGAGGGACATTTGTTTGTATGGTTGTAGCCGTAAAAATACCCAATCTCCTACATCAAAACTTCTCTCGCTGCGATGTTGATCTGCCTGTTGCTTCATTCGATTTTGTGCCAAATTCAGGTTATCCTTTAAGAGTTGGAGAACTTCTTGCTGATGCTCGATGTGATCTTCCACTGCTTGAACCCTAGAATTTTCTCTTAAAGATGATGTGATGGATGGTGGATGATATCCATAAAGTTCCATAAATGGGGTCATTTTTGCTGCAGTATGGAAGGAAGTGTTATACCATCATTCAACAAGAGGTAACCACTTGACCCATTGTGTTTGTTTATCAGATACAAAACAACGAAGATATCCTTCCAAACATTTATTTACTATCTCAGTTTGACCATCAGATTGAGGATGATAAGATGAGCTATGAGCTAATTGAGTACCCAAAGAAGAAAATAACTCTGTCCAAAAATTTCCAGTAAAAATGGGATCTCTGTCGCTCACAATAACCCTTGGGCTTCCATGTAGCTTTTGAATTCTGTCCATAAATGTAGTAGCAACTGTACTTGCTTTAAATGGATGAGATAATGCACAAAAGTGTGCATACTTGGTAAGTCTATCAACTACCACTATGATGACACTCTTTCCTTCAGACTTAGGTAAACCTGTGATAAAATCCATTGAAATCTCCTCCCAACGTTGACTTGGAATGGATAAAGGTTGTAGAAGTCCCGGGGTCTTAATTGTCTCCACTTTATTCTGCTGGCAAACCAAACATTCCGACACAAACTTTTGAATATCAGATTTAAGGCCATCCCAAAAAAAATCTTTCTTCACCCTGTGGTAAGTTTTTAAAAATCCTGAGTGTCCTCCCAAAGGAGAAGTGTGCAATTCCAGAAGAATATTTTGTTTTAGTTGGGAATTCTTACAAAGATATAAGCGATCTTTGTACCATAAGGAATCATTTTTCCAACTAAATGTATCAGATGTACTAGGATCTTGCTGCAAATTTTGAATGAGTGTCCAAACTTCTTCATCCTTCTTCCATTCATCCCTTGCTTCGGTTATCCAATCTGGTTGGATAATAGAAATGGCACAAAGCAATGCTTCCACCTCTTCATCCTTTCTTGAGAGTGCATCTGCAACAACATTTAGCTTCCCTTTTTGTAGATGATTTCAAAGTCATAACCCAACATCTTTGTGACCCATTTTTGCTGCTCTTCTGAAGATAGTCTTTGTTCCAAAAAGTGTTTAAGACTATCATGATCAGTTTTTACCTTGAAGTGTCTTCCCATTAGGTAAGTTCGCCATTTCTTTAGCGCATGTAGTATTGCTAACATTTCCTTCTCATAAATAGGTTTCTGTAAATACTTTCCCTTGATTGGACGACTTTCAAAAGCAATGGGTCTTCCTTCCTGCATTAAAACTGCACCAATTCCATTTCCTGAGGCATCACATTCCACAATAAAGGTTTTTGTGAAGTCCGGCGTAGCTAAGACCGGTGCTAGGCACATTGCCTCTTTAAGATGTTCAAAGGCCTTAGTTGCTTCAGGAGTCCATGAAAATGCATCTTTCTTCAATAATGTTGTTAGAGGTGCTGCTATTCTCCCATAATTCTAAACAAACTTGCGATAATACCCTGTTAACCTGAGAAATCCTCGCAACCGCTTTATGATTGTGGGGACTTTCCATTCCTTAATGGCTTTAATTTTGTTAGGGTCTACCTAACACCCTCGTGAGATACAATATGACCCAAATATTCCACCTCTTGTACTCCAAAGAAACATTTGGATGTTTTTTCATATAATTGTTTCTCCTGCAATAGTTTGAGCACCCTGTCAACATGTTGAACATGATCTTTCCAAGACCTGCTGTAGATTAGTATATCATCAAAAAATACTAGCACAAATTTTCTAAGGAAGGGTTTGAAAATGGAATTCATCAACCCTTGAAATGTAGAAGGTGCATTGTAAGGCCAAAAGGCATGACCAAAAATTCATAATGACCCTCATGAGTTCGAAATGCTGTTTTTAGAATATCTTCAGTCTTCATTCTAATTTGATGATATCCTGAATGAAGATCCAACTTGGTAAAATAAATTGCTCCATGTAATTCATCCAATAATTCATCAATCACAGAAATGGGAAATTTATCTTTAATGGTGAGCTTATTGAGCTCCCTATAATCCGGACACATTCGCCATGATCCATCCTTCTTGTGTACCAATACTACAGGAACAGAGAAAGAACTTTGACTAGGTTGAATTATACCCGCCTCTAACATTTCTGCAATCATGCGTTCAATTTCGCTCTTTTGGAAGTAAGGATATCTATAAGGCCGGATGTTTGGAGGAACACTTCCTGGAATCAAATGAATAGCATGATCACGATCACGAATAGGTGGGAGTCCTTTGGGAGTTTCAAACACCTTGGAATGATTGTCCAAGACTTGTTGGAGATCTGCAGAAATAGATGATTTTGATGTTGGAACTTCTAGTGAGCATAATCGTGCAATTACGCCTCGTTGTTCTTTCTTTAGAAGCTTTGTCATGCCATTAGAGCTTATTATCCTTCCTGGCTTCCCTTCAATACCCCGTAATTCGACTTCCTTTCCTTCTGAAAAGAATTTCAAGAAAAGTTCTTGAAAATTAAATGCTACCGTCCCCAAAGATTGTAACCATTGTACTCCTAGTACAACATCAGCAACTCCCATAGGAATGGAAAGCATTGCACTAGTCAATACATATTCCCCCATGGTTAGCTTGATATTATGGCATTTTCCAGAGCAATTTATAGTTCCTCCATTTGCAACCATCACTTGACATTCTGGTGCTGGGTATAGGAAACAATTTAATTCCTTGGCTACCTTATAATGAATAAAATTATGGGTGCTACCTCAATCAATCAACACTATTACCCTTTTCTTCTTTATATGTCCTTCTATCTTGAGAGTTTGAGGAGTGGTAATTCCTGCCAGTGCATTACACGATATGGTCGGATTCATTTCTTCCTCTTCTAGGGGTGGTTCCTGGTGTATATCCTCTTCTTGTTCATTTTCTTCTCCTTCTTCACAATCTATGTAAAATAATTTCTTCTCAGCACACTTATGACCTTTAGTGTATTTTCTATCACAACTGTAGCAAAGCCCTTTTGCTCTTTTTTTCTTCCAATTGTTGTGGTGTCAACCTTGTAGGTTGTGGAAATCTAGACGTAGCAACACTTCCTTCTTTATAGAATTGAGTGGTAGGCTTCCTTGTCGCCATTATTTTACATTCAACTTTTCTTGCCAACCTGAATGCCTTCTCTAATGAATCCGGTTCCAAAACACGAACTTCATGTTGGATGTTATCCTTTAAAGTGCCTATGAAGAGATCGATCATGTGTTCCTCTGGAATATCAGTTACCTTTATATTCAATTTTTGGAAGTCCTCAATGTGCTGCCCCACTAAACCCTTTTGTTTGAGATTTATCAATTGGCTAAAGAAGGTGTTGCTCTTTGTATCCTCATAATGTGCTAACATTTCCTCTGTAAAAATTGACCAAGTGACAATTTTTTTACGGGAGCAAAGCCATCGATACCATACAAATGTATTTTGTTCTAAATGTAAAGTTGCAATGCGTACCTTTTGTGTGTTTTTCACAGTATTGAGATCAAAATATTGCTCCATTTGTAGTATCCATGTTACGGGATCCTTGCCATCAAACTTCCTCATATCCATATTTGGAATATGGTGGTTCTTTAATCCAACATTAGAGTTTATGAAATCATGATTAACATTTATTTTGTTCTCATCATGAGTTTCCTCTACTATATTTTCGCCATTAGGAATCATTTCTTGTATCAACTTTGACAAACCTTCCTTCAAACCTTCCATGTCTTCCTTCAAACCTTCCATTTTTTCTTCCATACCATTCTTCAAACCATCCATCGTAGCTTCCATGTCTTTCTTCAAACCATCCATCTTAGCTTCCACGCTTTTCTTCAAAACATCCATTTCTTTTTTTGTTGCTCTTTGCGGAGAGCGAATTTTGGTGCACTTGCTCTTGTAATTTTGATAGATCATGTTGCAATTCTTCATCTTCATGAGTCATAGTAGAGTACTTTGAGGGCTTAATGGGTGTTGAATTCTTTTTTGGAGGCATTTTAGAACCCAATATTGATATCTATGCTCAATAGGCCTTTGGAATCACTTAAAACTGATTTTTCAAACAAGATTTATGCAATTTGAAAAAAAAAATACACACCTTTATCTTGATTTTGAGGAGCTCGATATTGAAACTGAATTATCTTTGTGATTTCGGATCTTCATTATCTGAAATTCGGCCCTGAAGTAGCCCTCTAAATCTTCTTTTGAATGCCACAGGTCTGACCTAATTTGGATTCTTGAAGACAAAGTTATGCCCAATCTCCTACGATGACCTAATTATGAACTGGTTCAGTAGAGCGAACTTGTACGACTTGCCACGTGTCACTGTTTCCTCCGACTCTGAAATTGATATAACGAAAACTACAGGTCGTGTACTTGTGGCCACTTTTTATAGAATCCCAATCCGATGCTTAGAGAGAGAGTTATGATGTTTTTCCCATGGTCACCTCTTTGAGATGAAATTCGGGAGCCTGAAACAATTCTGACTTCCATAGATCATATCTCCCAAAATATTGCGAACCAAGATCTGAAATTTTTATAGGAGGTTCCTCAGGCTTTCAACTTCGCTCTGTGAAAATTTCAGCTTCTGAACCCTCGTAGAAAACAAGTTATAGTGAAAATGCTGCGATGACTTGTTTAGGTTAAATTCAGGAGCCTGCAAAAAGCCTTAACTTCCACAGATCATATCTCCGAAAATATTGCGAATGAAGTTTTGAAATTTTGCGACGATGTTCCTCAGGATCTCGAATTCGCACTCTAAAAATTTCGGCTTCTAAACCTTCATAGAAAAAAAGTTATAGCGAAAATGCCACAATGACCTGTTTCTAGTAGCGAAACCCTAGAATCCAAAGCTCTGATACCAAATGTTATGAAACCAACTCCAAAAATAGAAGAAAAGAGATATCAACGCCTTAGAAATAGCCACTTCGAGGGGGCACGCTCCAATACATTACATAAATGAACAATTCTTGGATGATACAAATGACAAAACCTCCTCTCTATATATAGGAGTCCATGAGGCCACAATGTAATCCTAGTGGGGCCACAATGTAATCCTAGCCGATCTAAGAATAATAATGTAAGGGCACAATAATAACAATATGGGGGTTACAAGGGTACAACAATAACAATAAGGGGGTTACACTAACAACAATAAGGGACTATACTAGTAATATAAGGACCTAACAATGGTCATGAACTCCACATGACCGCTGATGCTCCCCAAAAGCATCCTCATATGACCCCATGGACTTATTCGAAGAAGAGTCCTGATCTTGACATATAGAAGGAATGTCCTCCTGCTCTACCTCTGTCACATCATTTGCATCTCTCACGCATGAGTGATATGGCTCCCAAGGTTCTTTGCAGATGAAGCAAAGTCCCTTCCTCCTCAACTCATTCCTGCTGCCTGATCCTCTAAACTGGAGCAACTCCTCCCTAGTCAACTATCTCCTGAATAGCCCAATGTTCTGCTCAACCAGCCCTTGGGCTAGCTCATAAGCAGCAGGTGAGACCAACTACTCTCTTCTCCAAATGCTCAACAACCTAGTCTGCAACTTCTGGCAAATGGCATCACGGTCTCTCTTACATGACGACAGGGTGGACTGCATGTGTGCTATGACTGTGTCAGGATGATGTCTCCTAATGCTGAAGAAGCGTTAGAACATCTACAGAATCAAGTCATCACACTCGAGATCAAACATGACCTCATAAGTTCGGGTCATGGCCATAACTACTACAACCTTAAGCCTCTTCCCAAATATAGGGCTTGCACTATTGTCCAACTCCTGAAAATTTTCTAACATCAGCTTGAAAATCCTCTTCATAATATCATCATTGTAGGGAGGAAAGGGTTCTACTATCCTCAAAATATTAGTGAAACAAGAGGCAGCTACAAGCTTGACTCTCTCACTTGGATGTTCCAAGAATTTGTCTTGTACCAATGCAAGCATAGATGGCTCCAAACCCCAATTTAAACTCCAATTACATTGCTCTACCTTTGAAAGACAGGATTCCAGTTTCTCCAACACGGGAAAGTCATTTTTTGATTTGCCACTCTTTAAGTCCATCCCAAGTGCATAAAGCCAATTTTCCATTTCTTTCTCCTTCTGTAAATTCCTCGGATGCCTTTGTTGGAGAAAATTATATACCTTCTTGGAGAAGGGTCTGTTGTTCTGTTTCAAAGAACTAACTTTTGCATTGTTTAATTTTTTCAATTTATTTAGGGGTTCTTCCATGGTTCAACCCAATGATGACAGGAATGTTTGTGATAAAAGTCTCATTGATATAAAATGATTGCCAATAGAGATATGTACTCGGCTTATAATCTATGGTAGATGTTGTGGATAGTTTAAATTTATCAACAATGATTTATAACTTCAACAAACAATTTCACAATGAGGAATAATACAAATACGAGCATAGAAACAACCCATAAATTCACAACATGGATTTCCTCAACCTTCAGATAGCAAAAATAAATCGTATGAATAGATATGCAGTAGAACCTGGACTGATATGTTGATTGAGTTGATGCATGACAGTCTTTCCACGGCCAGCGCAGTGCCCAAATTTGCGTTCAGCCACACAGGAAACCAAGAAACTCGAGTCCCTTTTTGGTATTTTCCACACTCAATATGTTTGGAGGAAGCTACCAGAATATAGAAGAGCGCTTGCCTTATCTTTAATTCTTAACGATTCAACCCAAAAACGGTCTCTGTTTTGATGTTTATATGCCCAGAATGGTAGGTGGAGTTCGTCCTTCAAGGAAAACCCGTTTCGGACAAACAAAAAAATAGCAATCTATTTCACTTCTAGTAGGAAAATCGAACACCAAATGGCTTTAACATGTTGAGATTTTTTAGTGATGGGGTAGCATTGGATGTGCTCTAGCTCCCAAACTTTGTGGAGGGACTAAAGTACATGAGATTCCAAGACCCAGAAAATGATTTGAGAAATTTCATCTAGTTTAAGAGATAATTAATTAATTAATCTTTTTAATTAAGGACCCTAAGTCTAACTTAGGAAAATTAAAAGATTAAAGGTAATTAATTTAAACATGATGAAAATGACTTAAGTCACATAGATTAAGCATTCTTTTAATCTTAGCTGTCGATTCAAGATTAGAGCACGAGCGTTGGTTTCCCAATGAGAAAAGTATAAAGGAAAGGCTTGGGGTTAGTTGGAGGTCACACACACGAAGGCAGAGCACTGAGACTAAGTTGGAATTCTAGGGCGTGGTTTGCTAAGAATTTCCATAAGTGTTTTAACTGCAACGAGGGGTAGTATTGGCAAGCGAGATGATCTGATCCCTAGCCAAGAGTGCAGCAAGAGACAGAGAAGCAGTAGACTGAGCAGCACAGAGGGGGCAATAGCTATGCAACAGTTACGCAGCATCTGCGTAGTGCAGAGGCTTCAGGTGCTATGCAGAGGCTACGCAAGCCTTCAAAGGGAAAAGCAGAGTTAGCAGGAGGCTAGCAGGGTTGACGAGACCCAACTAGGGCAGCGCAGGGACAATGTAACCCAGTCTAGGGTGTAAAAGTAGTGCCTCCCGAGCAAGGTGTATTTCTGCATAGGCTGGTGCGCAGATGACGTAGAGGTGGGCTTCATGGGGATAAAAGTGCCAGACGTAAAAGGGTTGAGTTTTGTAAATCTCGTTTGAGGGTGTGAATCAGTCAATTTCTCCGTCTCTGAAACAGACGTATTGCTGTAGATTGTTTAATTCCCTGTTGGGTTAATAAAATAGGTGCCCAGATTTGTTGTACTTAGAATCTACTTAATAATAAAAACCCTCCAGCAGCTAGAAGACCGGTCTTCCTGCATTGGGTGTTTCCAGGGACAGTTGTCCAGAAAATCTTGTCTGTCACTTTGTCTATGTGCATGTATTCAGTTTAGATCGGTATCTGTGTAGGTCGTTAACATGTTTACTTCGATGTTAATACTAAATATTTTAGATTAATAACTTGTTTAAGTAGGAGAAATAAATTGTGATTTAATAGTAGGGTTTCTGCATAAGTAATATTCAGAAATTTTCACATGCTACCATAGCATTTGTAGATGTAACTGGATCACTAGCAAGAAGACGGAAGAATCCTTGCTGCAAAAAGCAACAGAGAAAGCAGCAGCACCTGCAGAAAGCCGAACCAGAGGATAATGCAGCACCAGAGGGAAGCAGAGCCACGTAGAGGCCAAAGTGACGCAGTCTCCATGCAGGCCCACGTACTTACTGCACAGAGGCAGCATAGAAGCCGTGCTGGGACTATCTGCTCATGCAGAGGCAAACTAGGGTGACACAGTCCTGAAGCTGTTAGCTGATTCAGAGTGCCAGAGGCCGTGCTGCAGACCTTCAGTAGTTACTAGTGGTGTTAAATTTCTGACGATGCAAAACTTAGTCTAAGAACTAGTTGACAAAGAGAGGGAGGAGAACAATTTCTCAGAAGATTTCCAACCAAAGAAATCTGCAGATCGATCAGAGGATCGAAGAGTGCTAATTCGTTGTGATTGGCAGGCTTCCAAGAGAGGGAGTCAGTGGTCAAATTGAGTGAAGGGTGTCTTTCTTGCCAAGGACCCTAGATCCTAGTCTCTAGCATAGAGAAGAGGATTCGTTCTGACAGTTTTGTTGAGAAGATGGCACCTCAAGGACTACGTGATCAGGATAGGTTGGACGCCCTATCCAACTTTGTAGTCTCGAAGGCCAGAATCCTGGTAGTCATGGAGGCATACAATCTGAGGGAGCATGCAGAGAAAGTCCTGGCCATGCCAACCAATGCGGATCTCCTGAAGAAGCATGAAGAAGCAGCGACACATGCCAAACACTTCATAATGCACAGGGTCAAGGATCATGTAGTTCCACACATGGCCGAGAAGAAGATGACTAATGAGATGTGGAAAGCCTTGACCACATTATATGAAGGAAGATCCGTTCAAAGGAGAATGCTTCTGGAGAATTAGTTGAGGTTATTCATGATGGTTAAGGAAGAGGAGATCAAACCTTTTCTTTTCAGATTACAGGCGATCAGGGATCAGCTGACTGGCATGGGGGTGAAGGTGGAGGATGATGTTATGGTGAGAACGACTCTCAATGCAGTCACAAAGGACTGGGAAACTTTTGTCCAAAGTATCTTGGGCAGAGGGTACCTTCCCAACTGGGACAGTATGTGGGTGATCCTTCGACAAGAAGAAATTTGTCGGATCATCAAGAGACAATACAACACCGGGTCAAGTAAAGTAAAAAGGAAGGGGAAGAAGATGTAGCCTTGGCATCAAAGAGGCAACAAGGGAGAAAGAAGCGAGATCTGTCTAAGATAAAGTGCTTCTAGTGTGGAAAACTAGGACATTTCCCCAGCAATTTTCCTCAGAAGAAGAAGGACAAGGAAGTTTCTAGCTCCAAGGCTGCTGTGGCAGATGATGGTTTCGAAGATGACGTAGCCATGAGCGCTCATGAACCACGAAAGTGGGGCGACATGGATCTGTAGGTCAAAGAGTGGTGGCAGGATCCTTGAGTAGCTCAACTCTTTGATCACATCTGAGCTTCGAGAGCCTTAAGACAGTCGCGGGACAAGTGGAGCAGTGGGTGCAGAGAATCACAGATGGGGCAAGGGCAGAGCTGGATGTTAAGAGGAAGCAACACAATGTAGATGCAGCAACAACGTAGCGTAGAGGGGCTGATGTGACTTCAGTAGCGCAGTGCATGCTTGCTTACGCAGAGCAGAGTTGCAGCAACGCAAAGGCTTCAGGAGGATAGCGTAGTGCAACAACAACGTTGAGGACTTCAAGACAGAGGCAACGCAGAGGAGGTCTGCTTATGCAGTGCAGAGCTACAGCTGTGCAACAACCTTCAGTTGACAACAAGGAGCAGCAGCCTATGGAGCTTCAATGATGAGGCTGCAACCCATCTGACTTGTCTGTCAAAGATTGGGTAGTAGTTTTCAGTTGTTTCTCTCAGCAACTAAGTTGCAGTGCAGCTGTTGGCAGCACGATGCAACAGATTGAGAGGGAGCTGCATTACAGAAGTGGCAGTGGCGGTGGTAGCGTCACGGGCAGCAGTACGGGAGAGCAACAACAACACAGTGATGATGGGTAGCAAGCCAAGCATTAGCGCAAAGACCCACAACAGAGATTAGGGCAGAACTTCTGGGTGAAATAGTGTTGTGCTAGAGCACATTGCTCACTAAGAGGGAGTGTTGAGATTTTTGAGTGTTGGGGTAGCATCGAATGTGCTCTAGCTCCCAAACTTTGTGGAGGGACTAGAGTACATGAGATCTCCAAGACCCAGAAAAAGATTTGAGAAATTTTATCCAGTTTAAGAGATAATTAATGAATTAATCTTTTTACTAAAGGACCCTAAGTCTAACTTAGGAAAATTAAAAGATGAAAGGTAATTAATTTAAACATGTGATGAGAATGACTTAAGTCACACGGATCAAGCTTTCTTTTAATCTTAGCTGTCGATTCAAGATTAGATCATGACCATTGGTTTCTCAACGAGAAAAGTATAAAGAAAAGGCTTGGGGTCAGTTGGAGGACACACACACAGAAGCAGAGCATTGAAACTAAGTTGGAATTCTAGGGCGTGGTTTGCTAAGAATTTCCAGAAGTGTTTCAGTTGCAGCGAGGGGTAGTAATGGCAAGCGGGATGATCTGATCCTAGGCCAAGAGTGCAGTAAGAGGCAGAGAAGCAACTAATTGAGCAGCGCAGAGGGGGCTGCAGCTACGCAACAATTACGCAGCAGGTGCGCAGTGCAAAGGCTTCAGGTGATACATAGAGGCTACGCAGGCCCATAATGGGTAGCGCAGAGGCAACAAGAGGCAAGCAGTGCTGATGCAGACCCAACTAGGGCAGCGCAGGGACAATGTAACCTAGTCTAGGGTGATGCAGGCCCCTCCTGAGCAGCATAGGGGCCGACGCAGGCTAGCAAAGTTGACGTAGAGGGCTTCAAAGCAACGCTAGTGTTTCTAAAGATAGAAAAGGGCCGAGTTCTGTAAATCTCGTTTGAGAGTGTGAATTAATCAGTTTCTCCGTCTCTGGAACAGAGGTACTGCTGCAGATTGTTTAATTCTCTGTTGGGTTTACCAGATCGGTGCCCAGATTTGTTGTACTTATAATCTACTTAATAATAAAAACCCTCTAGCAGCCAGAAGACCGGTTTTCCCGCATTGGGCTTTTGCGGGGACAGTTGTCCAGAAAATCCTGTGTGTCAGTTTGTCTATGTGCATGTATTCAATTTAGATTTGTATCTTTATAGGCTGTTAACGTGTTTACTTCGATGTTAATACTGAATATTTCAGATATATTTACAGTAGGGTTTTTGCATAAGTAATATCAAGAAATTTTCATATGGATACAATGGCTACAGGTATTCATCACGACTTTTGCCTAGCTGTGGTGCCACAGTTCTAAGTTCCAGTAGATGATGACTTGACTTCGTCCAACAAAAGAAAACCCATCGATGAATTTCAACCCGAGCCACGTATAACACGCAATGTCTTCGGGTGGAGACCGTGAGTACGTGGGTTCTAGTTGAGATGCTGCACGACCTTGAAAAAAAATCCTTCGCGATGGGTGCACATAAATAAAACTTTGGGTGGCTAAGTAAACGTGCCCCCGACCTCCCCGATTTGACTCTGACGCTGCTGCCACTACAGATCACGTAGCCTTGGCTGCTCCACCTAATTAACTGGCTTGTCAGAGCTGCTCCCTGTTATCCCCTGCTTGAATAGTAGAGTTCCCACACGCCGCCTGTGATTGATTACAATCTATAGAAATTGGTCTCTCGAGAAATCAAAATGAGGCTCGGCCCTTTCATCGCTCGAATTAGTTTCCCACATCGATCACAAGCGCTCAACTCGACAATTCGACCCGTAGTGAATCATCGTGAATGCTATGCAGAAGTCGGAACTTCAGAATTTGTTTATGCGTCCTCTTAATTTCTGCTTATGTCGACCCTCCTGATTTGGTGGTGGAAACAACAAAAAAGAAAAAGACTTTGGCGCTACCATGAGATATCACTACCTTCGTGCTAGGTAATGGGATTGCCTACGCATTCTGCTTCTGCTCAGTGTACCCAACTCGACCTTTGATTCATATTCAAAACTGATGCAAACACATACAACATGCTTCGAAAGCACTTGTATATCCTTTCCCAATTATTGGATTAAAATTCGTCTAATTTAGGCAGTTTGCTCATGAGATAACAATTCGTCACACATTTTGGCGAACATTTTGCCATGCAACTAATGCATGCAAACGTAATAATATTTGATTTCCCTCTGAAGTTGATGTGTAGTAAAACCGTTGAACTTGGCTTTCTCGGCACTCTGGCAAGTAAACCCTTAGGCTGGAAAGATCACCAGCTTTGATACCACTGTAATATCCTAAACGAGATATTTCGTCAAATTTTGCAGAAAGTAACTTAACCCAACATTATGCCATAAAATCAACATTTATTTACAGAAGATTTCCATGTAAAATAAAAACAATTAAATTACTGCAATCCATTACACATTAAACAGGGAGAATCTCAACTTTTATTATAGACGACAAACTAAGGTTACATGCATATCTGACCCAAAATCGCTAAGATGGAAACTGGCCACCAATATAAACTGCTGCACTGCACTGGCCTCTGAAACTGAACTACTGCACTCGCCCTCCAACAATAGCTGCCACTGAATCAACTGAAACAATGAAGTACCAATTGAAGATCTGAATGATCCTCACCCCAATATTCCTGAAGCTCTGTGAAACTCTTGAATGAAGTCTCCTCAAAGAGAGTTGGATTTTCATCCAACACTCGACAATACACCCGAGGGTTTCCGTCCTAGGGCTACCAATGGAGAAGAGAACCGGGTTCTCAACCTCACATACAAGGAAAGATATTAAATCCAAGATATTCCTCAATGGCTTCCTCCTCTTCTTTTATAGATCTCATGGATCCTTTTAGAGCCTTATTTTATTATTATTATAATCATGGAGCACTTTTCCCTCTTATTTTCCAATTAAAATATATTCCTTTTTAATGCAGGAAAGAGTAAATCTGCTACCATGTCTCTTCAGGTAACTGAAACTCGTATCCAACCACCCCATCGTGTAGGTAATCTCATCCCGGTTCCAACGAGCTATTACGCTAAGGTGTTCTATCACGTAGTCCTCCCACAATGCCACCTTGAGTGTAATTAAACCCAAAAATAAGTCAGTTTTCTGAAAGTTGTTGGAATGCACCAGAACGAAAGGAAAATGGTGCGGATGATGGAATATATCAAGCGAATGCCACCAGTCCTCATAGAAATTCCTCAAAACTCCTCCAAAGATCCCCTGGGCCCATTGATGACATCAACTTGTGCCTGCGACCTGTCTGCTTCCAACTCTGGAAGTCCATCCTAACCCTGTCATAAGTGACACCAAAAAAAGGAATATTACATCAAATGTACTTGTTGATCCTAGAACAAGAGCAAGAGCAATAGTAGCAAAGTAAATAAACATAATGAAAGTATACCTGGTGATGAGGCAGGTATTTCTTTCTTTTCTAGATGTGAGAGTGGCTCTTTCATTATCCTTGCACCAACTTCCTCTTGGAGTTTACTCTTCCTGCACTATTCCACACCCTAATGATTCATGATCTGTTTTTCTTGATTGCATTATCTTCTTAGCTCCCTCTTGATCCGGCCTCTATAGGTTACCATTGTCCATAAGTCATATGTCATTGGCAGAAGAAATGCATCTTCTTGATCACCACTTGGAAAACTCCATCATCATCCACGCTAATCTCAGGTATTTCGGAAACCATCTTTCTCATATGAGGTAATGCTTTATAATGAGGATGAGTGAACTTTTGGTGCCACAGTTTATATTGATAATTACTTATAATGAATCAATGCATGGATAGGTCTTCTATTGATTTTATACATATTTTAAAATCTTGATCCCAGAGTGAAGACATGTAATAATAATTATACATATTGACTTCATTGTCTGCAATGATATTAGTTATAATCCTTTGATCACTGCAAAAGAGGTTAATTTAGAAAACTATCATTTCATCTTTTTCAAAAGTCATGATTCTTACCTAAAACCACTATTGCTAGTAAACTTTAATATCAAAATTACCAAAACCCATAATATTATGACTATTCTCATATAATGTGAGAGTCATAAGCCCCCTATGTTCAACATTTAATTTCTATCAGTTATTCTTTCATAACCTTCTATGCATTATACTTTTTTTTAAGACAACACCTTCTTGCACATGCATTAATAAAAATAAAACTACTATTTAATTTTGTAGGTATCAACAAGTACCAAAACCACAACTATTAAACGCATGCAACACCTTAATTACTATCTGCAAAATTACTATTATATCTTGGGTTCCTTGAAATCTTGGAAGAACGGTAGTAGTCAAATTTTAGCAACAAAATTTCAGTAGTAAAATTTCAACAATAAATTTTTATCAAGAAATTTAAGCAATCAAATTTTAGCAGTAGAATTTCAGCTATAAAATTTCAGATGTAAAATTCGGCAATGAAAGAGGAGATATTTCAGCAGAAAATGGGTAGCGAGTAGAAGGAATGAGATATTTTAGCAAAAAAAGTGTTGCGAATGGAGCATACAACAAAAGATATTTCAACAGAAAAATCGCTGCCATTGGAGCAGACAACAAGAGATATTTCAACAGAAAGACAGCTGCAAATGGAGCTGAGAGCAAGAGATATTCCAACAAAAAGAGAGCAACAAATGGAGCTTGTCTTCTTGAGTTTGTCTTCACCAAAGCTTTGATACCGTGTTGAAATTTTGATGTTTTATGTTGTTAAAATCACTTAAATCCAAAACTTCTTTATGCTACAAAATAAGTTAAGTAATTATAGATAGAACATAAACCATATAAATCATATGCACGATGAAAGACAACCAAGAACTCAATGAGATATAGAGAAATTAGGTCAATGACCAGGGAAAAACCCACAAGGGGAAAACCTAATCAGATTCTTCTTCGATTACAAATCAATTGTTCAGTAGAGATACAAAGTACAATGGGAGAATGAAGAAGTTTACCCAAATCTGAAGAATATCTCTGATAGCAGTAATTGATGCAAACACTGAATCACTTTCGCTTTCCAAGATCTGCTCTTATTCTTCAAGTCTCTCTCTCACAATCTCCTTCAAGTCTCTCCAACTCTCTCTCAAGTTGGAATTCACAATGCACAAGTAAGTGAGGTGAGATGATATGAGACACATATATATAGATGGGGCAATGAATTATTGACATAAAGGAGGAACAATACACATGCCTTGAGGAGGAGTTACATATGCCAAAATAGCAGTGTAACTTATGCCATAAAGGAGAAGAGTGTAACTTATGCATTTAGGAGAGAAGTGTAACTTATGCATTAAAGAGGTGTAAGATGAATCTTTTTATGATGAGTCATTAAAGTGTGTAAGAGAGTGTAAGAGGTGTGTAAGAGCATTAAAGGGAGAGATGAATGAATCCATTAAGAGAGAGAAAGTAACATATGCATTAATTGAAGGGAGTTACATATGACATGTTTGAGTCTCATGATTGAGAGACTTGAACTTCTTTCTAATAATAATAATAATAATAATATTAATGATAATATTGATGATTAAATCGAAATTGAATTATTAGGATTGATTGATGATCAAAAGGGATTCTCCATCAACAATGCTTGATTACCAATTGATGCAAGGTGATTTACTATTTTTGGAAAGTCATACTTGAGACTTCCTATTTTTAGACTTTCTATTTTTATAAATTAATCCCTGAGTTGCCAATTTTCAATAGATACTGCCCTTGGGAAAGGCAAAGATCTCTTTATCCCAAGGAAGGACGATGATGCTATTGCCCAAAAACAGGATGAACCTCTGACAGATGAGGCTAGGCCCAATGGATCCTATTGATCCACCTCCTGGTGATCCCTCTACCTCAAGGAAATGTCCACTATGGCTCAAAGATACTCTCGAAGATGTTGAAAGACATACTGCTCCAAGAGGGACATTTCGTGAAAGTAAAAAGCCAAACATGTATCAAGGGTACTTAGCTGTCATGAGTACTATTGTTCAAGTTGAACCCTGAACCATGCACGCTCGAAGAAGTTATAAAACACCAAGTATGGAATGAGGAATATGAATCTATCATGAAGAATAATGTCTGAGACATGGTGCCTAGACCCAAGGACAAGCCTGCGGTCACCTCAAAATTGCTTTACAAAATTAAACATGGAGCTGATGGGAGTGCTGAAAAATATAACGTCAGGTTCGTTTCTCGAGGCTTCTCTCGAAAGGAAGGAGTGGACTATGACGAGATATCTGCACTGGATGCTCGATATACCAATAGCCGATCTATTATTTCTCTCGTTGCCAACCAAGGATGGAGCCTACATAAAATGGACATCAAAACTATTTTCTTGCATGGCTTGCTTAAGGAGGAAGTCTACTTGGAACAACCTCAAGGATTCGAAGTACAAGAGCGAAGGACACATGTATGCAGGTTTAAGAAAGCCCTCTATTGGTTGAAGCAAGCCCCTTGGGCTTGGTATGAAAGGATTAATAGTTATCTCGTGAAGCTGGGATTTGGAGGGAGCTATGCTGATCCAAACCTATACTTCAATGTTGAAAAAGACATGCCTCTTATTTTGGCCTTTTATGTTGATGATCACTTTCTAAGAGGCACAGACCCTCTCATTTATCAATGCAAGAGGGAGTTGACTTCCGAGTTCAAGATGAAGGACCTAGGGTTGATGCACTACTTCCTAGGATTGGAGGTCTGGCAAAAGGCAGGCGAGATTTTCCTTTCTCAAGGAAAGTACATTGTGAAGCTGCTAGAGAGATGTGGGATGGTCTATTGCAAATCTGTGTCTACTCTGATGGAACTTAACTTCAAGAAGCTATGTGGAAGTGCTGTTGGGCCCGAATTGGCAAACCCTTCCGAGTATCGATAACTTGTGGGGGCCCTAATGTTCTTGGGGTTTGCTTCAATTTTTTGGATGAGTTGGAAGCAGAAATTAGTTTCTCTAAGCGTTGCCGAGGCCAAATATATTGCAACTAGTATGGCTTGTTGTGAAGCTATCTGGTTGAGGGAGCTCTTTAGTGAGCTATTTGAGCACGTGCTGAATACCACCATGATCTATTGCGACAACCAGAGTGGGATTTGCCTTTCAGAGAATACCGTGTTCGACGATTGCTCCAAGCATATTGATATCAGGTACCACTTTATTTGGGATATGGTACAATTGGGAGCAATAAGGCTTTAACACATAAGGACTGATGAGCAGATTGCAGACAGTGTCACGAAGCCCTTGGGGAAGGTCAAATTCTTAACCTTCTGAGAGAGACTTGGAGTCGTGGAAAGACCCTCCCATGAGGGTCCTGCTTGAGTTGGACATTGAACTCTGGGAGCTCCTGGGGGCTTGTGGTACTTCTTGGTTGACCTTCCCCTATAGGTGTGCTGTGTATAGGGTGAGTGGTTCACCTTCCCCTATGATACCCCATGATGGTTGACATGTGTGTAGGGTGAGTGGTTCACCTTTCCCTATGATTGATGGTATATGTGTAGGATGAGTGGTTCACATTCTCCTATGGCATATGAGTAGGACGAGTGGTTCACCTTCTCCTGCGGATGCCCCAACATACATCCTACCCATGCAGCTCGGGACTGATGGGAAGTACCTCTCGTTTGGCCAATGAGTTGGGAAAAGTGGATAGGGACCATAACACTACATATGGACGCATCGTGTACTGTCATACTCCCTATGTCTAGGATGCATGGTGTTCAACAACTTGATCATTCAGGATCAAATCTGATTGGGGTTCTACTCGTATACTGACTTTTGTCAGTGGAGAGTGGCAACATCTTTCGTCTCAGTCTCTATTAGTTCTTCTTCATTATTACATCATTGTTCAATGGAGTTGAGATGAGATGCAGAGATGGCAGGATGTAATGATCAATTGATAGGTGGAATTATCCCTGGTTGAGAGGGAGTGTTAAAAGTGCAAGCTAGGGCCAAATTCCACTATTGGACAACTCATTTGATAGAGATCATTATTGCATTGAATTCCTCTTTTCGAGAGGACCAAAATCGACCTAAAGATCATCAAATTTGGACAAGCAGAAATGTGTTTTTTGAATTTATGCCCACACATGTGAAAATTTTCAAGGTCGGCGACATCATCATGTAGGCTTATGAAGCCCAATGGACATGTCTCTTGAGCCCCATCGGCTTGTATAAATATAAGAGACCTCAAACCTCATTTGGTATCATCTCATCATACACATATTCTCTCTCCTCATCTGATTGGTTCGTACACCTCATTGGGTAGCTGATTTTCTGTCACATTTGGCAAGGAGGACAGATTTCTAGGCAAATTACAGGGCCAAAATTTCAGAGCTGTTGCAAGGTTTGACCAGTGCTGACTAGGAACTTTGACTCATCCTTTGACTGCGATTTTTATGGGAAAATTTCATTTTTGGCAAGCTGTGCCGTTTGGAACTAAAACCGAGAATTTTTGGGCACTTTGACTTGTGTTGACCGCAAGCTTGTTTGACCGCAAAATTGACTTTAGGTTCACTGAGTTTCTCTGTTGTTTGGATGACTGTTTTGGGATGAATTTGACCAACAAAAGAGGTTGAGTTCCTCTCTCCTTTGACCGAGCTGTTTTCGAGAAGTTTGACCAAACTTTTGACTATTGTTGACTTTCTGGTTAGAGTTGATTGTTGTTGACCAAGGACAAAATTGCAGGACTGTTTTGGATAATGACTTGTCCAGTCAATTTTGACTTTGAATTTTGCATTATTGTACTCTCTCTCTATGTTGAACATTTGATATAATAGTAAGAAGAATTCGTCAAAGGAATTTCCCCATCTTGGGGTTTCTCTCTAGCATTTGCCAAAATCTAGTGTCCTTTGTTGAGAATTTGGAGGGGTTACGGTTAATACAAATTCTCTTCTTCATAATTACTTGTGAGCTAGCTTGTGTAGCTTATGTATTCTCTTAGTTAATCTTTCAAGTCAATTATCAAAATGCATAGGACACAAATGTTTACGCAGAAGTAATACTTTTATTGTAGGAAGGTAAATCACAGATTTACCTTCCTTACATTACACTTCAGATCTGTACTTCAGCACTTCACTTGCCTTCAGCATTTAGCATTTACTTTCAGCACTTCGAATTTGCCTTCAGCACTTCGGGGTTACCTACAGCACTTCAGATTTATACTTCGGATTTACCTTCAGACTTTCGAACCTTCAGACTTCGCTTTTAACCTTCAGATCTTCAGACCTTCAGATTTCTCTTTTTCCTTCAGATCTGCATTGTTCCTTCTGCAATTTATACTCTTGAATCCGCACCAAATTCTGTCCTTTAGATTCGTACTTAAACTTTGAAAAGGCTCAGACTAATTCGCAGATTTCTTGTTCTCCAACTGAGCTGCAGGACAGTCATATATATAGATGACTTGTCTAGCTATTAGGCTGACCATTCTATTGGTATTTAGGCTGACTAGGTAGCTTGCAAATTAGGCCGACCTGTAGTTTATTTTCTCCAGCATTTTTATGAAGTATCACTTCACATATATTCCCATATTGTTGTAGGTTGTTTCCGCTATATTTTGAGCTTGTCTGCCAACACTTCAGGAGGGTTGTTGAGAGCTTCTTTACAAGGTCTTGGAGCATATCCATCTGAAGTGGATCCTTCATGATTTTGACACTTAATCCTAGAAGATAAGAACCTAATAGACATCAAGAAGAAGTCTACTCACATAATAAAATCTTGCTCATGAAATCCATGAAGCAAGTACAACAAAATACATTTTATTATCTTTGTCTCCTTCTTTCAAGTAATTACATAGTCAACATTAGAAGACCTGGATCTAGTTACATTTACAACACTCCCTCTTAACTAGGGAGGTATTCATATAGTTACATGATCGCTTTCAAACTAAAGAATCTTATAAGAAAAATCGGATTGGTAATCAGATCAGATAGCATCATATCAACCATCATTGTACTAGTGCAAGGCCCTGACTAACAACCCCATCTCTTCAACGAGACAATGGGCTTCAATGTCAAGCAGACACATGACTTATAGACACCTTCGTCATTGTCTCTCCAAGGTACATACCCACCCGGTGTCCCCAAAGTATGACCTTCCTAGACTATCTTTCTCTAGGTAGGTTGAAGCCCTCAAAGAATATCGGTCCCCAACTACTCGTATCTTGAATGCCCTATTACATTCTCAAAGAGTATCGAATTCCAGATGATTAGCCAATCCTCCATTCTATCTTCCCAAGACCAGAATGATGTGTCTATCTCTCCCTCTCAACTAGGGAGGACCTTATTCCACAAGGGAATGTACTCATTCTTATACAAAGAATTTACCTAAGCTCATCCTTAGGAATTACCAAGTTTACTCCAAGTAAGAAACTTACCATTAGAAGCCTCCTCTAAATCTGTGACTTGTTGAAGCCTAGAAAATCTTTGCTTCAAACATCGGGAAAACCACCTTGGCCTGACCTTAAGACAACTCCTTTTCTGTTTGGTATGGTGGCTCCGAATGGATTTAAAGGACCAGTTTCCTTGTAACTAAATGGATTGGATTGGATGGGTGGAAATGGGACTAAATTAACTGAAATAAAACTATCTAATTTAAGCTAAATGCTGATAAAGAAATTCTAACACTAACCCAGGTAATTATATGTGAATATAACTTAAGATTGTTCCAATTCAAAAATAACCATGAAAATGTATTATTAATTAAATTGAAATGTGCAGAAACAAATAAAGATAACTCTGTTTAAGAAATTAAACAGAGTTGTATTAACATATTGCATTCATCATTGTATATCATCTACATGTAATTATGAAAAATAACGTTTCAATTATACTCAGAAATGATATATAAAAGGAAGCGTTGTGAAAACAAATATACATATAAATGATAGCAATTTTAAAACGAATATCATAAGACAAAAGAAATCAATAGTGAACAGATAGAAATACCTTGTTCATCTTGAGGACTTTTCAAATGCAATCTGATACTCTATCCGGTAACTATGATGCAAAATCAAATTCCAAAGGTACAGAAATGCAACACTTCAACGATAATTCCGCATGGAAATCACCAGATGTGATCCTTTTTAAAAAATATATAAGACAATGGAGTGCAGAAATGCAATCTCCAAGTCCAAAAATATTAAGATTCAGGACCTCTCTCTAAATGCATGAGAGGGGTTTAAATACTACTTAGCTAAATCTAAAAATAGTTTATTACAAAAATTAAGGATTCGGTTCAATGACCGTCCTTTTCCTAGGCTAAAATATAGTGAAATTAAAACTAAATCTATCTATCTATTAACTTGATCTTTAAGCTTGCAGGCATCCAGCATAGTTTTGAGAAGATGCGGTTGACCGACTTCAGAATTCAACTGTCCTGAAAAGACAGAGTCGACAAGCGTAGGAGCAATCTTCTCTGTAGCATTGATGATACAATTAAGCGCACTGTGCTGACTGTGTGGCTTCACCAAGTACATCCAGTATGAGTCCCAATTTAATCTTGTAAGCCCTTGGATGGATTTTTCTCTTTCTTCTGCCTTTTGCCTCCATTCTATTTGCAGTTGATTTTCCTGTGGGAGATATCCTGGAACAGTTTCTGGGATAAAATTAGCTTTGTGTAAATTGTCATTTACACAATCAGTGAGAGTGTTTTCCGCTGTAGCCGCCTCCTCTGCTGCCTTTTCTACCCTTCTGATTTGTGCATCCCAGTTATTGAACAATATTTCTTTATGGTTTTCATTAACGATGGGTGCACCATCTTTTCTGCCTTCTTCTGTCTTTTGCCATGCCAGATAATCATTGATCTTTTCATTAATTAAATCATAATCATTTCGTAAATCTACGACATGATTTGTGATTTTATCGCTCTCTTGGCACAAAGAATTCCATTGCAAGATTTTTTGGCAGAAAACTTCCTCTTGTTGCAGTAGTTGATTGTTCAAAGAGATGGTTTCTGAAATGAATTCTGGAAGCTTAGGATCATCTTTATGCCGATCTTGGATAATCTTTATTTGTTTGTCTTTATCAGCCAAGCTTTTTTGATGTCCTATTTGCATTTCTTGAAGTTGTTTTTGTAACTCTTCAAGTTTCAATTGTGCTTCCTTATTGGCCTGTACCTGTTGCAATTGCTGTTGTAGAACTTTTACCTGTTCTTCTTTTTCATTCAACAAAAGTTGTATCTCAAATGCTTTGTCAATTTTTGCAGAAGCATAAGCTCCTGTCATTTGAGATAACTTAGTGAGATTATGAGTAGGTTCTGTGGCAGGATCTTTCCACAAAACATCTACTTGTTCTGCTTCAGTAGCAATTGCACCTTCTAACTTTCTCTTTTTCCTCTGTCTCTTCACTATTGCTTTGTATTTTGGGCTGTAGAATACATCCAGAGGAGGAATGTCCTCTACATTAAGTACAATTTCAGAGGAGGGTGTGATTGGTATGTGCTCTGTCATTGTGACTGTGCTGCTTGTTCCTGTGTTCAAAACTTTGGTTGTCTGGACAGGGGTCTGTACATTCTGTCCTTTTACATTAATCAATTGGTTAAAGGTCTCCCATTCTTTGTCTAACTCAATGGTGACTGGCTGTTGCTGTACATTGGTTGGAGGAGGATTTGTCTGTTGAGAAGTCAAAATTTGCTTTCTTTAGACTTATTGGAATGTTCAGAATCTCTGTCAGATTTTGATTTAGATTTACCTGTACTTGAACTACCGTTAAGACTAACACTAGGAGTTTGCTCCCTTGCGGGCTCTAAGCGTAGATTATCCAAAGGAATAGGAATTAGTCTTCTTTCTCTGTAAAGCTTGAATTCCTGAAATTCCTCTGGAGATAGCTGCGCTTGAGCTGAATTCAAAACTTCTTTGAATGAATTTCTTGCTTGGAACATATCATCAAAAAGATCCCGTTCCACGGAAAATTCCCTTACTTTGATTGCATTGGTAAAATTCTTAACAATATCATTTGGGTCGAATAACCTTCTCGAAAATTTGAACAGTTGTAGGCATGTAATGTTTCCTATCTCTTGAAATGCATGACCAATATCAAACAATGAAAATTTTCCACATTTTATGGGAAATTGTGGCCAAATTCCCTTTTTCTTCTCTTTTAAATCTTTTGTTATACCTCCCTGGCCACAGGTCTAATAAGCAATTTCCCGAGCTACAAGTCTATCTGGAACATATAGGGGTAACACATGGGGAGAAGCATAACTTCCAAAAACCCTAATATAAGTGAACAATTATTCTCCAAACCATCTCGCGACGGGGAGAATATCAACCTCTGTTTCTGAGGATAACCTTGGGGCATCCTTATTATACAATGTTCTGTACAATGGCAACATTATTCCATGACAAATTTGGTAAAAATGGGGGACAAAATTAGACTCCCATAGTTCTTTATGGTACACATGAATAGGCAAAGGATCGTGGATAGTCCATTTCCAACCCATCACAGGGAATTTAGAGACATAACGGATAGTGCCCATGACATAAGCAGATAAATAAAAAGGCGGATAAACCTGCTGAGAAACATTTCGTTTGGACCGATAGTGAAAAATAGCAGTGGTCAAATTATCAGATAGGATTTTGGCCCAATCTACAATTGTAGAATTAACGGCCGCATTCAACAAAGGGAGCCATTCAGGTAAGATCATATTTATGTCAAGCTTTCCAAAAAGACTGCTCAACATGGCAGCAGTGAAACAATAAGTAGAGGTAAGTGAACCCGTGCTGTACATACCTTGTTTGTTTTTCTTCAATGGTTCACTTCTTTTGGTCCACTCCTTTGTGCATTCTGCCAAATTTGCATGTTCTTTGGCAAAATCTTCCATGAATTGTTTGTTGAAAGTCGCCTGAGGTTCTGGCAACTTGTACATTAATCTCAGATCTTCTATGGTGAATGACCCGATTAGCTCTTCAGATAGAGTTCTGAATTGTCTGTCTGAAATATCTGTGCTATCCAGCACCCATCTCACCATGTCTGTATATGGGAGAATTCTTGGCCTTGCTGCTATTCTATGCAGAAATGAGCAAGCCAAGTCTCTAAAGGTTGCTTCAGACGTATTCTTTGAACCTACTGTAGCTGCAACTTTTATCACCACAGGGTTTTCTTCTTCTAACAGATTATACATTCCTTCCCAAGTGGATATACCGGCATCCTTGTTACAGGCGGTGTCTGCATATAGCGAAGCCATTTCTTTGTTTTCAGAATTTGAGTTCTTCTCCTTCATACCCATAGTGTTTAGCGGAAGCTTTGTATAGTCGTTTGCTCCTTCGTGCCTGCGTTCTACGAATAAATGAGAGTAATGATATAAGAAAGGTGATGAGACTGTTTTGAATGTGAAAGCGGATGAAATATAATATTTTAATTGTGAAATGAATTTCAATCTAAACACAATCTCATTTACCATTAATAATCAATCCAATCATTTAATATAATCATTAAAGCGCATAACGGATTTGACATATGGGAAGATTGCCTTGGGATAGCGCGCCTATATGAATCTGCGACATTGCGATCTGCGATTTGCTGCGTAATATCGCAATATCGCAATGTCGCAATATCGCAAAATGAAGTCATCGCAGTCATGAAAATAGCGCAAAAGCGGAAATTGCGCAATAGCGCAAAAGCGCATATCGCAAAATCGCAAAATCGCATTATCGCAAAAGCGCATATCGCAAAATCGCAAAAGCGCATAATTGAAAAGAGCGCAAAAGATATTCATTAATCATTTCTGTTTTCTGCGCTATGCGATCTACGACCAATGCGTTTTATAAAAGATATATACCATTTTTGTTATGGATGCGTTATCTTGTTTAAAGAGTAATTTTATTATAATCTATCATAAACTTAAGTGTTTCTTGATATTCTTTCTAAGGGATTAGGTTTATGATAGAAAGTTTTATTTGAAAAGGCAAACAAATCCTAATTGATTTTTTGGATTTTTAACTAAGGGTCCTCATTTATTTAGTATTATTACTAATATTAAATAAAAATGGGGGTTGTTGCTGGTCACAACAATTGGCGATTCACTGAAAGAAATAGTTATCTCTGAAAAAAAATAAAATGAACATTCTATCTTTAGTAAGTAAAGGTTTTTAAAGATAATGAAAACTATCTTAGGATAATTCAAATAAAATGTAACTATGAAAAAGAAATAAAAATCATTTCATAATTTCTTTCTAATTCCTTAAGAAAATAAAACATTTTGGGTTATCTCAAGCTTTGATTGGTGTTAATAATGAAGTAAGTGGATCTCTCCAAGTTTTGGTTTTATAATATACTCTATTGCCATAGGTATTGCCTCTGCTGCCAGCAAACGTTTATAGTCTTGACAGGGTTACCTTTAAACCATTAACCATTCATTGTCCCATCCAACTAAAATTATGACCTTTTAAAAGATAAATTCATAAGACCTATTATCTCATGTTTTTTGTCTTTTATTTATTTTTATTTTAAGAGCCATTGTTCTGGTTTGGCAGCCAGTTAATAACAATGCCATTCACTAGTTATAATTAAACTGAACAAGCTAGCTCGTGATGAGACCCCTTGTCTTATATTTATAAGCCATTACCCTGTTTTGGTATGCAGTATTGGTAATGTCAGTTTTATTATTCCTTATGAACATGGTAAGTCGGCTCATAATGAGACCTATTATCTCTTTAAATTTTCATATAATTTCTTAGAATTACATTCTAAAAAATCACAACTTAAATGGATGGGGTGAAATAGTTTTATCCTTAAGAATCAATGGATGACAATTTTCAGAGTTTTTTGAGTTCCAAAACTTTGAAAAAAATCTTTACTTTGATAGATAACCTTTCTCTGCTTAATAAACTTATAATGATTTACATTCTTCTCAAGTTTTCAAAAGATCATGTAAATGATTGAAATAATCTTTCAAAGTTTAACATCTTATTTTAAACTATTCAAAAACCGTGATCATTACTTTTAAAAATTCTTATTTACACAAAATAAATATTTATAATATTTTTCCGAAGAAATTTTCTCAAATAGTAAACAGTCAATCAGAGACTCATAAACAACCTTTATTTGTAAAAACAAAAACAATCAAAAACTTTGCAGAAAGAAATATGTACAGTTTAAGAAGGGGTTACCTCCTTATGAAAAGAATTTCTTCAAGATAAGCCCATTTACAGGAAGAGATTCTCTCTTACCCGTTAGATCTTGGAGTATGAATGTATTTGAGCTTATCTTCTCAACGATCTGAAATGGTCCAAGCCACATTTTCTGAAATTTGGTATGTTTACCTTTTTCTTCGTGTGCTTTATCCCATTTCAAAATGAGATCACCAATTGACAAATTTTTTGAGCCGGTAGAACTTACATCAAAAGAAGATTTTACAAGCTGTTGATGTTTTTTATGAGTAATTTTTGCTTTATCCCTATCTTCTTCTAATTTAAGGATTTGATCATATCTCAATTGAATGGATGAAGAAGGATTTTCTTCAATAAACTGCACTAGGGCTAATGATGGAAGAGTTAAATTTGATGGTATCATAGCTTCTTTTCCATAAACCAGATTGAAAGGTGAAGTCCCTATTGAAGCTTTTTCAGTGATACGATCAGCCCATAACGCAAAGATTAAAGATTTATGCCAATTCTTTTGATTTTGATCAACGGTTCTTTTAATGATTTTGATAAGGTTTTTATTAATGGATTCAGCCAAACCATTACCTTGTGGATAATAATTTGCTGAATATTTTAATTTAAAACCTCTTTTGACTGCAAATTCAATTAAACTATTTCCAGAGAAGTAAGATGCATTATCAAAAACAAGAGCTTGAGGTACACCAAACCTGGTTATGATGAATTGATTTATGAAATCAATAATTGCATCAGAATTGGCTACCTTCAACGGAATTGCCTCTACCCATTTTGTAAAGTAATCAGTTGCAGTAAGGATGTACTTGTGCTGTTTGGAAGAATGAGGTACTATCTCACCAATAATGTCAAGACCCCATTGTTCGAATGGTTGCTCAATAGTTATTGGTTGCAAAGGAAAAGTCGGTTTCCTTTGTCTTCCACTTGCAGTTTGACAAATTTGGCACTTCCTTACGTAATCATGCATGTCTTTAAAAAGGGTAGGCTAGTAATAAACAACACGAATTATTTTGTGAGCTGTGGTATCACCTCCAAAATGACCTCCTGCTGGTCTGTCATGCAATTCCTGCAAAACCTTTTCAGCTTCAATCTTTTCAAGACATCTTAATAAAATTGAATCATAATTTTTTCTAAATAACACATTATCAATGATCTCATATTTAATAGCCTTTAACCTTAAAGCGCGTTTACTCTTATAGCTGAGATTAGAAGGAGCATACCCATTTTTCAAGTAATAGATAAGATCAACATACTGAGATACAAAATTTGTAACATTTATCCGACTTACTTGAATATCTTGATTTGATTCTTGATTTTCTAGTATGTTATGAGCTCCTGCCAATAATTTGCAAAACCCTTGTCCTCTAACAATCTTAGCTGGTTTAATATCAATATCATATTCTTGCAAGGTTGTTACCCAGTTAGCTCTCTTTTCTCCTACTTCTTTTTGAATTAATAATTGCCTCACTGCAGAGAATGGGACAATGATTTTTGTATGTGTTTTCAAGAGAAAAGGTTTGAAATGTTTGATTGATTTAAATACAGCAAAGGCTTGTTTTTCAACATCGGAATAATTAAGCTCAGCTCCTTGCAGATTTGAGCTAAAGAAAGAAATTGGTGCTTCGATTTCTTGATCATTGAGTTGTGTTAAAACGGCTGCATAGGATGTTTCAGTGGCCAGAGTATACAAAGTAAAATATTTAGAAAAATATGGGGTATTCAATGCCGGTGCATTAATGATCGCTTGTTTGATTGAATCAAAAGCTTCTTTTTCTTTATGCGCCCATTTGAATATTGAATTCTTCTTGATTATATTTTGCATAGGTAAAACAATTAAAGAAAAATCAGGAATAAATATTTTAACAAAATTGATCTGTCCAAGAAATGATTGCATGGATTTTTTGTTATGTGGTAAAGAAATATCAGAAATTTCTTTCACTCTATCTGGATCAATATATATACCATCTTTTGACACAACAAATCCTAAGAGTTTCCCTTCATCTAAAGCAAAGAAGGATTTCTTTGGATTTAAGGAGATACCAAACCTTCTACATCTTTCAAATATTTGTTTTAAATCATGTAGATGATTGGCTCTATTTTTTGAAAATACTGTTATGTCATCAAGATAAACAACAACTGATTTATTGATCAGACCTTTGAATGCTATATCCATGGCTCTTTGAAAATTTGCTCCTGCATTTATTAGACCAAAAGGCATTTTCTGATAAGCATAAGTTCCCCATTTTGTTCTGAAAGTTGTTTTCAATCTGTCATCTGGATGAACTAAAACTTGATTATAGCCCGAAAATCCATCGAGAAAGGACATAAGTTCAGAACCAGCTACCTTTTGAAGTATCCGTTCCATGGTTGGCAATGGAAAATTGTCTTTTAAACATGCCTTGTTTAAATTTCTGAAATCAATACAGATTCTTATATCACCATTCTTCTTCCTGACAGGTACCATATTGGAAACCCAATTGGAGTGCCTGACCGGAAAAATGATTTTGGCTTTTAAAAGTTTATTAAGTTCTGATTTGATTTGACTTTCGAGATTTGGATGGATCTTTCTCAACTTCTGTTGAACAGGTTTAATATCAGGAAGCATTGGAATCATGTGTTGAATAACCGAAGTATTATACGTTTTTAGATCACCATAATTCCAAGCAAAAACGTTTTTATACTTGTTCAGCAGTTTAATGAATGCATTCCTTTCCTCTGGTGTTAAATTGAGTCCTAAGTTAACGTTTTGAGGTTTAGAATCAGAACCAAGATTTACTAATTCAAACTTCAAAGTGGAACTTTGGATTTTCGTATTAACAACTTTCTTGAATCTGTCTCTAATGTCATATAAATCCTCTAATTTAACAACAGATTTTGGAATGGGGTTTTCATTACCTTTTGAAGTAATTTGTAAATCATGATCATCTTCGTCAATAATTTTCTCATCATATGATTTCTCTGAAGTCATGAAATTTAGAATATCTTGATCATAATAGAATACTCTCCAATTTGTAACATTATCTGGGACAGATGGACGAAAAATCAATTCTACAGAAAACCTATCAGGACTGCAATCTTCAGCAGGTAGGAGTTTAGATGCAACATTAGCTAACAAGTCAGCTGATGTATTCCGATTCCTAGGAATAGGAGAAATATTGAATGCTAAAAAATGAGTGGTGAGGTCTTGTACTAGGGTTTGATAGTGTTTAAGATGTCCTGAAAGGAAATGAATAGTATTCCTAACTTGTTTAATGACAATTTCGGAATCACCAAATACTTTCAAGTATTTAACATCTAACCTATAGCTTTATAAAGTCCTTGAACCAAGGCTTCATATTCTGCGGTATTGTTAGTACACTCAAATTCTAATCTACAAGACAGCATGGTTTTCTCCCCATTTGGATCAATTAAGATGCATCCAGCTCTAGCTCCATCACTAGACTTCGATCCATCAAAATATAACGACCAAAATAAAGATTTGTCTATTGGCTTATCTACAATTACATCAGAAATATTTACAATTCTGGAAGAATCAGATTGTGAAAAATTTTCTATCTGAGAAACAAAAGTATTTACAGAAAAAGGTGATTGAAGAGCTTTGAAATTTCCAAGAAATGATTCAGCAGAATAACCTCCAAGAATATTGTTGTTGAATGCCACAGGTTCATTAGGTTGTTCAAATTCAGTGACAGTGTGCGTCATATGTTTTTCTCGTTCAATTTTGATTTGATTTGGTTTTCCTTTGTAGGGAAGCCACATGTGTGAATAATCAGTTGAGATATAACCGTTAAGTTTCGCAGACCAGTCCCTGCTCAAGATTAATCCATAGAATTCAGGAATATCAGCAATCAAAATATCAATTCTTTGGACAATCCTAGGATCGGAAGCTAATCTGATAGTGACTGAATTGATTTCTCCTACAACTTTAACTTTAGAGCGATCCAATTGGACGATATGAACTGCTGATTTCTGTGGTTCAATATTCAATTTGGCATAGACAGAAGTAGGCATTATATTGGAGGAAGCTCCAGAATCAATCAAACAATTGTGCAGATTTTTATTGTACATCTCATAAGTCAAAAGAAAAGGAGGAGTTTGAGAATTTGACTTTTCCCCAATGAGCACAGTATCAGTAGCATCTACCTTATCCGGTGGCTTACTAGTTCCTCTCGCTGCTTTTGCAACTACACCGCTTGGTAAAGGAGCAATTGGTGTAGCATTTAATTCTTTCAATAGCAACTTTTGCTGGTGTTTTAGTTTGCTGAGTTCATGTAAGGAAATGTTGGCTTTGATCTTTTTCATGTCTTCGACAATGTTGTATTCCATGGGATCTGACACTACTAAAGTTTTTGCTATTGATGTGAGAGGATTAGAAGAGGATGGCTGATTTTGAGTAGGTGATGGAGAAGTTTTCTTCATAGTGGGTTTGTCTTTGGTACTTGGAGTTGTAATTTTCTTTTTAGGAACTGTTTGCACTGGTTCTGCTGTAGATTTACTCCTAGTACTTACAGGCATAGCTTCTTCACTATCAGAATTAGGGAGAATAAAATCCCACATTCCATTTAATTCAGCTATCTCTTCATTTTCGTCTTCTTGATCTGATACTATAGATGTATCTTCTTCTTCCTCTTCTTCTTCTAACTCTGCATTAGAGATTACATTAGGAGGTTTAGATTCAACTTGGTTTCTTCTGAAATTTCAGAATGGTTTCTTGGTAGAAGTTTCAGCCACTTGTTTTTTAATTTCAACCATTTCATTTGACATGGTTTTAAGAACTTTCTGTAAACCTTCCATGTCGTATAGATCTTTGGCCTTTTTCTTTGAATCATCTTTGAAGCTGACTTTCTTTGATTTCCTTTCCTCGATAGCATTTTTCTTTTCCAGAGAAGTAATTCGTTTTTCCACTGCAATAGCTTCTTTCATATTCTCAGCTAATGTAGGCTTTGCAGCTCTGTCTACGAAAATTTCTATGTTTGAGGGTAAGGCAGTTATATACCATTCAATTCTGACTTGTTCACTGGGTTGTGAATCTGTATGAATTTTGTTCAAGAGTTTGTTGAATCTAGCATTGAATTCTTTTATAGGTTCCTTGGGCTCTATCTTCAAATTTGATAGATCATTGAGTAAAGTTGCAATTGATCGGTCATCTCCAAATTTGGTCAAAAAATGATCTGCAAAAATGTCCCAACTCGTTATGGATCCTGATGGTAATGAAAAATACCATGATCCCGCTACTCCCTGAAGAGTATATGGGAATAATCTAACTACAACATCTTCGTGTATGACTCCATTCAAATTAATAGCCAGCATAAAGTTATTGATATGTTCTTCAGCCTGAATGTTAAGATCTGGGCTAAACTTTGGAAGCCATTTTCCAGGATTGTCTGGTAAATCATGTAAAGGTGCAACCATGTTGACTGCTCCTGGAGTAGACCATGGTCTCTGTGCCATTATTGGGACGACTATTGGAGGAATAGTAGAAACTGGTGGTATTTGAATAGAAGTGGTTGGAATAGATGATGTTGAGATTGATGAGGATTGAGGAGAAGATGTTTGTGGAGATGATATGGAAACAATTGTACTTTGTTGAGTTGGGATTTCGGAAATAGATATTTGAATATTAGAGGTTGAACTTATATTACTTACTGATTCCGATTGAATTTTTCTTGTCTTGAATCTACTAGGTAAAGGGAATTCTTTCGGAGAAATACCAAGTTTTTCACTTTGAAGCCTAGTAAGAGGTTTGGAAGAAACAAATTTTGAAGTAACACTACCTTCAGATATTTCAGACTCTTCAAGAGATAATGAGAATCCTTTCAATTTATGAATTAGATCTTGAACTTCAGGAGACTCGGGATGTTGTTTGTTTGAATGTTTTGAGATTTTGGTAGTGGGTGTTTGAATATTTTCTACAATTTCTTCTCTAGGATTTTGAATTTCAGAAGAAATTGAAGAAGTTAATGAGGGTGTTTTGCTCTCAGAATGGCTTGTGGATAAAGATTTACTTGCCATTCATAGCTCAGGCCCTCCTTCTAGTGCCAAAAATGTTGAAGCCTAGAAAATCTCTGCTTCAAACATCGGGGAAAACCACCCGGTCGGGACCTTAAGACAGCTCCTTTTCCGTTTGGTATGGTGGCTCCGACTGGATTTAAAGGACCAGTTTCCTTGTAACTAAATGGATTAGATTGGATGGGTGGAAATGGGACTAAATTAACTGAAATAAAACTATCTAATTTAAACTAAATACTGATAAAGAAATTCTAACACTAACCCGGGTAATTATATGTGAATACAACTTAAGATTATTCCAATTCAACAATAACCATGAAAATGTATTATTAATTAAATTGAAATGTGCAGAAACAAATAAAGATAACTCTGTTTAAGAAATTAAACAGAGTTGTATTAGCATATTGTATTCATCATTGTATACCATCTACATGTAATTATGAAAAATAACGTTTCAATTATACTCAGAAATGATATATAAAAGGAAGCGTTGTGAAAACAAATATACATATAAATGATAGCAATTTTAAAACGAATATCATAAGACAAAAGAAATCAATAGTCAACAGATAGAAATACCTTGTTCATCTTGAGGACTTTCAAATGCAATCTGATACTCTATCCAGTAACTATGATGCAAAATCAAATTCCAAGGTACAGAAATGCAACACTTCAAAGATAATTCCGCATGAAAATCACCAGATGTGATCCTTTTAAAAAATATATAAGACAATGGAGTACAGAAATGCAATCTCCAAGTCCAAAAATATTAAGATCCAGGACCCCTCTCTAAATGCATGAGAGGGGTTTAAATACTACTTAACTAACTCTAAAAATAGTTTATTACAAAAATTAAGGATTCGATTCAATGACCGTCCTTTTCCTAGGCTAAAATACAGTGAAATTAAAACTAAATCTATCTATCTATGAATTTGATCTTTAAACTTGCAGGCATCTAGCATAGTTTTGAGAAGATGCGGTTGACCGACTTCGGAATTCAACTGTCCTGAAAAGACAGAGTCGGCAAGCGTAGGAGCAATCTTCTCTGTAGCATTGATGATACAATTAAGCACACTGTTATGACTGTGTGGCTTCACCAAGTACATCCAGTATGAGTCCCAATTTAATCTTGTCAGCCCTTGGATGGATTTTGCTCTTTCTTCTGCCTTTTGCCTCCATTCTGTTTGCAATTGATTTGCTTGTGGGAGATATCCTGGAACAGTTTCTGGGATCAAATTAGCTTTGTGTAAATTGTCATTTACACAATCAGTGAGAGTGTTTGCCGCTGTAGCCACCTCCTCTGCTACCTTTTCCGCCCTTCTGATTTGTGCATCCCAGTTATTGAACATTATTTCTTTATGGTTTTCATTAACGATGGGTGCACCAAATTTTCTGCCTTCTTCTGTCTTTTTCCATGCCAGATAATCATTGATCTTTTCATTAATCAAATCATAATCATTTCGTAAATCTACGACATGATTTGTGATTTTATCGCTCTCTTGGCACAAAGAATTCCATTGCAAGATTTTTTGGCAGAAAACTTCCTCTTGTTGCAGTAGTTGATTGTTCAAAGAGATGTTTTCTGAAATGAATTCTGGAAGCTTAGGATCATCTTTATGCTGATCTTGGATAATCTGTATTTGTTTGTCTTTATCAGCCAGGCTTTTTTGATGTCCTGTTTGCATTTCTTGAAGTTGTTGTTGTAACTCTTCAAGTTTCAATTGTGCTTCCTTATTGGCCTGTACCTGTTGCAATTGCTGTTGCAGAGCTTTTACCTGTTCTTCTTTTTCATTCAAAAAAAGTTGTATCTCAAATGCTTTATCAATTGTTGCAGAAGCATAAGCTCTTGTTATTTCAGATAACTTAGTGAGATTATGAGTAGGCTCTGTGGCAGGATCTTTCCACAAAACATCTACTTGTTCTGCTTCAGTAGCAATTGCACTTTCTATTTTTCTCTTTTTCCTCTGTCTCTTTACTACTGCTTTGTATTTTGGGCTGTAAAATACATCCAGAGGAGGAATGTCCTCTACATTAAGTACAATTTCAGAGGAGGGTGTGATTGGTATGTGCTCTGTTACTGCGGCTGTGCTGCTTGTTCCTGTGCTCAAAACTTTGGTTGTTTGGACAGGGGTCTGTACATTCTGTCCTTCTACATTAATCAATTGGTTAAAGGTTTCCCATTCTTTGTCTAACTCAATGGTGACTGGTTGTTGTTGTACATTGGTTGGAGGAGGATTTGTCTGTTGAGAAGTCAAAATTTGCCGTTGAGTAAGTTCTTTTGATTGTGCAGAATATTTAATGGATTCTTCCATTTTATCTTCCTTTTCTTTAGACTTATTGGAGTGTTCAGAATCTCTGTCAGATTTTGATTTAGATTTACCTGTACTTGAACTGCCGTTAAGACTAACACTAGGAGTTTGCTCCCTTGCGGGCTCTAAGCGTAGATTATCCAAAGGAATAGGAATTAGTCTTCTTTCTCTGTAAATCTTGAATTCCTGAAATTCCTCTGGAGATAGCTGCGCTTGAGCTGAATTCAAAACTTTTTTGAATGAATTTCTTGCTTGGAACATATCATCAAAAAGATCCTGTTCCCCGGAAAATTCCCTTACTTTGATTGCATTGGTAAAATTCTTAACAATATCATTTGGGTCGAATAACCTTCTCGAAAATTTGAACAGTTGTAGGCATGTAATGTTGCCTATCTCTTGAAATGCATGACCAATATCAAACAGTGAAAATGTTCCACATTTTACGGGAAATTGTGGCCAAATGCCCTTTTTCTTCTCTTTTAAATCTTTTGTTATACCTCCCTGGCCACAGGTCTGATAAGCAATTTCCCGAGCTACAAGTCTATCTGGAACATATAGGGGTAATACATGGGGAGAAGCATAACTTCCAAAAACCCTAATATAAGTGAACAATTCTTCTCCAAACCATCTCGCGACGGGGAGAATATCAACCTCTGTTTCTAAGGATAACCTTGGGGCATCCTTATTATACAATGTTTTGTACAATGGCAGCATTATTCCATGACAAATTTGGTAAAAATGGGGGACAAACTTAGACTCCCATAGTTCTTTATGGTACACATGAATAGGCAAAGGATCGTGGATAGTCCATTTCCAACCCATCACAGGGAATTTAGAGACATAGCAGATGGCGTCCATGACATAAGCAGATAAATAAAAAGGCGGATAAACCCGTTGGGAAACATTTCGTTTAGACCGGTAATGAAAAATAGCAGTGGTGAGATTATCAGATAGGATTTTGGCCCAATCTACAATTGTAGAATTAATAGCCGCATTCAACAAAGGAAGCCATTCGGGTAATATCATATTTATGTCAGGCTTTCCAAAAAGCCTGCATAACATGGCAACAGTAAAACAATAAGGAGAGGTAAGTGAACCCGTGTTGTACATACCTTGTTTGTTTTTCTTCAATGGTTCACTTCTTTTGGTCCACTCCTTTGTGCATTCTGCCAAATTTGCATGTTCTCTGGCAAAATATTCCATGAATTGTTTGTTGAAAGTCGCCTGAGGTTTTGGCAACTTATACATTAATCTCAGATCTTCTATGGTGAATGACCCGATTAGCTCTTCAGATGGAGTTTTGAATTGTCTGTCTGAAATATCGGTGCTATCTAGCACCCATCTCACCATGTCTGTATATGGGAGAATCCTTGGCCTTGCTGCTATTCTATGCAGAAATGAGCAAGCCAAGTCTCTAAGGGTTGCTTCAGACGTATTCTTGGAACCTGCTGTAGCTGCAACTTTTATCACCACAGGGTTTTCTTCTTCTAACAGATTATACATTCCTTCCCAAGTGGATATATCGACATCCTTGTTACAGGCAGTGTCTGCATATAGCGAAGCCATTTCTTTGTTTTCAAAATTTGAGCTCTTCTCCTTCTTACCCATAGTGTTTAGTGGAAGCTTTGTATAGACGTTTGCTCCTTCGTGCCTGCGTTTTACGAGTAAATGAGAGTAATGATATAAGAAAGGTGATGAGACTGTTTTAAATGTGAAAGCGGATGAAATATAATATTTTAATTGTGAAACGACTTTCAATCTAAACACAATCTCATTTACCATTAATAATCAATCCAATCATTTAATTTAATCATTAAAGCGCATAACGGATTTGACATATGGGAAGATTGCCTTGGGATAGTGCGCCTACATGAATCTGCGACATTGCGATCTGCGATTTGCTGCGCAATATCGCAATATCGCAATGTCGCAATATCGCAAAATGAAGTCATCGCAGTTATGAAAATAGCGCAAAAGCGGAAATTGCGCAATAGCGCAAAAGCGCATATCGCAAAATCGCAAAAGCGCATAATTGAAAAGAGCGCAAAAGATATTCATTAATCATTTCTGTTTTCTGCGCTATGCGATCTGCGACCAATGCGTTTTATAAAAGATATATACCATTTTGTTATGGATGCGCTATCTTGTTTAAAGAGCAATTTTATTATAATCTATCATAAACTTAAGTGTTTCTTGATATTCTTTCTAAGGGATTAGGTTTATGATAGA